>CABFVX010000247.1:145074-162615 GCA_902151425.1 Timema shepardi | reverse complement strand
GGGGGATGAGGAGAACGAAAGAGTTAGGCAGGATATGAAAATGGCATATAATAATGAAAACGTGATAGTGGAACCAGTAACACTAGACGAAATTAAAATGCTAATAGCAGGAATGAGAAGAAAGACGGCATCTGGACCTGATGGAATCAGGGTAGAGGTGATTCAGGAAATTAATTAACAAATAGCACCCTTTATGGCCCAGCTCAGGGCAGAATCCCAAAAGTGTGGAAGCGGAGAGAAGTGGTAATTCTGAGTAAAGGGTAGGATAAAGACCCGCAACTCCCAAAGTCGTACAGATCAATATGTTTGATGAATGTATGTGCAGAACTGTCGGAGAAACTTATATGTTAAAGACTGAAAAAATATAGAGAAGAGGTGGGAATGCACCCTCAACAGTACGGCTATAGGAAGGGAAGGTCTACAGAGGAGTAGATCTGTGCTACTATTAGCCTGGTAGAAAAATCTAGGGCAAAACATTTGATAGGAATATTTGTGGACATCTCAGATGCATTTAATACCCTTTGGTGGCCAGCCTTATTCAAGAGATTAAGAGAACTAAACTGTTCGGGGAGTCTCTACAGAAGCTTTAAGAACAACTGTAGGGACAGGTAGGAATAACAATAAGCAAAAAATTAACAAAAGGATGCTCACAAGTATCAGTCTGTGGTCCGATATTTTAGTACGTTGGTCTCGATCTTGGGTTGCTAGAGATTGAAGCACTCTCTGAGGCTGTGGTGGGGGGTTTCTTTTGCTGACGACATGCTGATAGTGGTGAAGGCAAGTTCTAGGAGGAAACTGGAAGAAAAAATGAATAAAGTATTGAGCGGCTTGGATAAATGGTGTAGAAAAGTAAGACTCAACCTGGCGCCGGTGAAGACAGCCTACATACTGCTCAGGGGAGTGCTTAAGAGAGATCTTATAATTAAGATAGGAGAACAAACCATTAGAAGGAGTTAAATGGTTAGATACTTGGGGTTGACGATTGACGAGAAGCGTAGCTTCCTAGCTCACATGGACAACGTATGCGGGAGAGCCTTGTGGGTTATGAATGGGATAGTCAGTATAAGGCAGTGTTAGTTCCATCTGCCCTTAAAACTGATTAGATTATACCATCAGGAGTTGTTTGTGTCCAAAGTGGGATATGGAGCAGGATTGTGGGCACAAAAACTGAGAGAGGACAGAGCTAAAAGGATTTAAGCCCAAAGCAAGCATATCAAAAGCAAAAATATATATAGTCAAAATAACTTCAATAGGGAAAGAGGGACAAGTATAGTTATAAGTTATCATAAATTAAATAATGGTATTGATATATAGTAGACAGAGCTGCTAGCAGGCACAGGTCGAGGTAAATAGGTAATGATCAATAACAGGACAAGTAGTTTTAATAGTAATATATGTTTATATTCCAAAAAGTTTGTGTGTAAAATTTTTAGATTAACTATATAGAAGGCATATTGTAATATGCACAGAGCAGAAAAAGTCCTGATTTATAGTAAAATAATGTCAGCACAAATATATATATATATATATATATATATATGGAAATTGAAAATAAAAAATAAATTTGAAAGGGTAAACCCACAGTCCACTCATGATAAATTTTTCGTTCATGCAAGGAGTCGAGTTCGGGACCTCTAAGTCAGTAGGCAGACAGGCTACCAACTGAGCTAAGGTGTCGGATTATGGGATGCTGATATTCAATAATGTTACCTAACGATTATTTTATATGGGTAGAGGAGAGGGGTGAAAGCGAGTTAAGGCCAGTAGTTTTGAAGTTTTTATAGCAAAAAACATTTTGAGCAAAAAATAAATAAAATACTCATCCAGTAGAAACCTAGTTTGATTTTCTTTACATGGTGATATCAACAGTTGTTGACTATCTGTTGTGATCATAGCAGAATTTGACATGGGACGTTTTCTTTGTCTAATAAGGTTTCTGTTCAAATTCCTCGACAAATATTCAAAAACTGTCGAGGTTACTATGTGTAGAAAATTTAACTAAACGTATCCACTGATGATTTTTATTAACCAATATATATTTTTTTGTAAGTAAAAAACCCGTAAAAATGGACCTTAACACGCGTTCTCTTCCACCCCCACCTTAAACCCTAGCAACAATCAAACAAGTACACTCATCACGTTCCCTTTCTTTTAAGAACGACTGTACAGTAGATATAAGCCACGAGGAATCATGACCAGAGAGAATATAGCCTGCCATCCTTAGAGGGGAAGAAACACGTAACACTAATATAAATCACGAACTCCACCCCTCAACCCCGTCCTTACATACACTGACAAACACACACACACAAAAACACACTTCCCTACTGTCGTAATTTATGCCAAAAATTTACATGCAGATTGCGCCTATTTTTATGACCATTTCTTTTTATTGTTCAAAGAAGAGATGCATGTTGCTTCTAAAAAAAAACTTTACTTTTTTTTCGGCTACTTTCCTTTGGTTTATTTATATTTCCTTGTAAGTATCTTCTCCTATCTTCTTCCTTAATCCATAATTTGATAATTATACACGAGGTCTATCGCCGTTCTAAAGGTTCGGAGAAACTTCTGTTCCGGACATTACGGTATATATTGAGACTTGGAAATTACCCTTAAGTGCAGGAAGGATGCAGATAGCCGTATATATGATGGGTCTCCATGTTGTTTTGTTTTCGTCAGAAACCAGCGGTAGCAAGACAAACTCGTTTCCACAATATGTAATCTGCCTGTAAATGTTTGAATTCAAAATATAACTTAGATGTTGTAAAACTGAGCGCAAAGTATTTTTTTTACTGCCGCGTCTTACGACCTGTTCAGGTCACACGCATAGGCTTATATGATAATAATTACTCTAATAGGGTAGAGATGAGGAAGGAATAATTTGCTAAGAGGATGAGTGAGGAACCACTTAGTCAAAACCACCCTCAGTAGACCCTACCGAGATTCGAACCCCATCATCAGCAGGTCAGTCTAACACAAGAGTAACACCGCAGACTGTTTGGCCATTGATGCGTGTGCGTGCAATGTAGAAGACTTATATTGTCTAGGTGTAATTAATTGTGTTTTTACAGAAGTCAATCCATGGTGGAAGTCTGGTCTGAATCTGACAGTTATATAAGTTACTAAATCTACTCTGATATATTCATACGTCAAGCCATGTGACCTGCAGTTGTCATTTTTGATAAATATTACTAGCTTATAAAATAACACAAATATAATACATAGTAACATTTTATAATATCAATAGTGACAGCAAACCAAATGTGTATTTATTCTAAAATGTCTTTCCTTCCAGAACTATACCAAGTCAACAAAAACATGTGCCCATTTGTTGTGATTATTATGATAAGTACAAAAACATTTTAATGAAATAAAGATAAAAAATCATCAATATTTTCGTACATAAAAACGTGGTATCTAGATAAGGTTTTCCTTTTATTATTTCTAAACTGATACCCCCTGCTATATATACTTTTCTTCTTATCCTAGAAATGAGTAAAGTATTGATATTTTATGTTCCTATCCTAGAAATTAGTAAAGTAATGACATTTTAATTCCATCCCAAAATTGTATTAATTTTTTCCCCATCCTAGAAATGAGTAAAGTATCAATCGATATTTTTCTTCCTATAATAGTAATGAGTTAAGTGTTGATATTTTTACCTTCCTATCCTCAAATGAGTAAATTATTGTTATTTTCCTTCATATCCTATAAATGAGTAAATTATTGATATTTTTACCTTCCTATCCTATAAATGAGTAAATTATTGATATTTTTACCTTCCTGTCCTATAAATGAGTAAATTATTGATATTTTTACCTTCCTATCCTAGAAATGAGTAAATTATTGATATTTTTACCTTCCTATCCTAGAAATGAGTAAAGTATTGATATTTTTCTTCCGATACTCTGCCCTTAAACAGGACATGAGTGATTTGGGCTCAGCTAGTATCTTGGTCCCACGCTTGTTGAACTTTATAAAAACAAAAACACATCACCTATACATAATAATCTCCTAGAAAGTATCTGTTGCGGGTCCTTCTCCCCGCCCACCCCCTGGTATTAGGCAATTCTTGCGCACGCGTGCAGGATGTGTAGCAAAGTATACCACCTCCTATTCTCCCCCTTCTCATCCGTTTCCTTCCCTCGTGGCGCGCGGACCCGGGCAGGAACCGGAAACTGACACATGATCCGTAGCAAGGGATGTGGGTACACTAGCTCTGAAGGGCGGTGAGCTCTTCGTGTGGACTAGGTTCACATGTGAACACGCACCAGACGGAGTGCTCGTGGACACTTGAGAGGGAAGGGGGTAAGAGAACTCGCTTCGTTCTCACTAGAGATGAAAGTTTTCTCGGTATATTCGCTTTATGGCAACTCGTCCATGCATGTTTCTGGTATTCATTTCGTAAGATAAATATGAGATGGAACTGAGCGCGAGTTAACGGTACTGTTTATTTTTGCAGTTTGTGTATAAAAACATTTTTACTTAGCCAAAATAAATAAAATATTGCTCCAGTAGACACAAAGAGTATAATTTTCTTAGCGTGGTGATATCAACAGTGTTTTAATATCTGCCATAAGCATAGAGTAATTAGATGACAAACATTTTAAATAAAGATAAAAAGTTGTCATCAAATTCCAGGACACCTTAACAGATATTCAACAAATGTTGATATCAAAATGGGAAGAAAATTAAACCCTTTCTTTCTACCGGAGCAATATTTGAATTATTTTACTGAATAAAGTGTTGTTATAAAAACTGCCAAATCGCTGTCCCTATCTCGTGTAATCTCGCCCCGCCCCGCCCCCCTTTCCACCATAAACTTTGGGTATTTTAGCTGCATTTTGTCCAATTAAATATATGTGATTTTTTCCATTTAAAAAAATGCATGATAAAATATTGTAAATGCGACCAAGAATTAAAACCATGTATTTATTTGTTATCCGTTTCCTCAGACCTTCCGCTAAGTGTGTTAAGAAACTCTAACCCACTTTGGTGGTTAAATGTTTTAAGGCGTCACTCTCGCAATAGACTAGACCGCCGATGGTGGGGAAACGAGGGCTCGAAACTCAATCGTGTGTACTGAAGGTGGATTTTCATAAATGGTTATCAAATCTTCCTCCACGAAAATGCGGGCACATTTTATCTAAAACAATTCTGCTTCATGCCTAACACATTAGCGTAATTAGTAAACTTACATAGGTGTATAAGCCGAACGGGTAGTACGATACGGTGCTAAATAATAAAAACTAGCATCTCCATCCAGTAGACCTATAGTGTGTATTAGTTGTGTTAATTTAATTATTTTATCGTTCAGAATTTATTACGCTAACTTCCGGTAGGGTGGTAAAGAACTGGCACAATATCTGGTTAGATCAATTAGTAAAGCGTCAACACAGAATCAATACTTAGGCCTATTATATGAGGCATTTAACGTGCACTTTCTAAACAACCTAACTTAAACCCAGAACAGACACGACACTCAGATTTCTGGCCATTAGTTCATCACTGTTAAAGGGGCAAACTACATTTCACCAATAATAAGTTTTTCAGCAATGATGGTAATTGAACCCGGGACCTTTAGTTGAGATGTGAGACTTTGATGCAAAATGATAAAAGTTATACTCGCTTTTAAAACTGTACTATTATTATAATCTATTATACAATATATATCCCTGGATATATTTATATATAAACAGATCCAAAGGTTCCAGGTTTGATCCCCCAACGATCCCAGCTTATTCTGCGAAGCAGTGGGTCTGAAACAGGGCGGTCAACTCGGCCTCGTGAGGATAAATTAAGGCGCCACTTGATTGACAAAAGTAGTGACTTCAGTCTAGAAAACTAAAAATTAACGGCCGTAGGGTCTGTTGTGCTAACCACATGACACCCTCTATTCCGCAGAATTTGGAATTATCTTCGCCAACAGTCAGCGGTCGCTAAGACTCGATCGCGTGGTGTGATTCCATGGAGTCTTTTAAAGCCGGAAAGGATAAGTGTAGGTAGTTGAAGGGAGTATTTGTTTACTGGGGGAGGTGCGGGGGTAGATTGAGGGAAAAAAAGTATTTAGGGGAAGAGAAGGGTGACAGTGTGTCGTAAACAGGAGGGAGCTACTCTTCTGAGAGAGGGAGGGAGGGGGGTGGATAATTCAAGAAGCCTGCCTTGCGATCTTAAGAATCACCTGACACGAATATCCTATTTCTCGGTGTCAATGTAACAATGCCGTATGGGATCATTATGCACATATTGGATACATTATTAGTACTTTTTTTTACGATATTTTTTCTCACCCCATTTCACTACCCATCTGTTTTAATCAAACTAAAGGGGAAGGTATGAGGAAGGTAAAATTTATAGGAGATATGTTCACATTTGCTTGAAGGTATGGTCGGGTAACCATTTAGGAGAAACCATACCCAGTAAGCCCGGTTGGGATTCGAACCACGACCTCCCCTTCACTGGAAAAACAAACTATACGAGATTGACGTTTAATCTGCGAGCCCACCGATGCGGGTTCTACGATGTAGGCTAATTAACAAGATTACATTGTAGTTGGAATTTACTAAATTCTATAGATTGTTGTTTAAAATAAATTACTTTAGTTGGATTTAAGGTTTCTCTAAGGAACTAATTCATCAAGTTTTTCAATTAGCTACTAGAGTGTTTTAATGGTTTCTTACGGCAAGAGGTCCCAATCGACAGATGATGTCCTTTTGACAGCTATAGGATAAAAGTAACGTTTAGTCAATTTTAGGTTCCACATTATTTACACAACGTCTTATGTTATTATTATTATTAGCACCACGTCTTACTACCCGTTCGGGTTATACGCACTTACGCTAATGTGTAATGGTAGGGTGATTTAGGGTGATTTTGAGATGAAATGGAGGACCTACAGTTTAACGTGGAATCCGAACCACGGTGGAGGCCTGGCATTCCCCACATTCAACGTCTTACGACTCGTATGAGCTATACGTATTTATAATAATTACGCTGATGTGGTTTTGATGAGAAATGTAGAGTTTAGAGGTTTTTTCAAAATATGACACCAGGGTTGGTCCTCCAGACATTCCTGATCTTTTACTGGCAGTGGCGGATATGTAATCGTCCTCTGAGGCTAGGATACCATGTTGGTGCAGTAACTTTGGCTAGATGAAATGATGTGTTGATGATGATAATGACTATGTGATTCCAATGGAAGTCTTAAGCATAACTTATACTTCATTCACGGGAGGAGTTTACCTCTGAAAGGTCTTTTTTCTTACCAGTATCCTACTATATAATAGATTTCTGGTAGGGAAAAAAGTCCTTTCCCAGGTAAACTCCTACCGTGAACGAACAAATAACCAGACTATGGCAACCTATAAACAATTCATCTTCGACAAGAATATCTAGAGTAGCGTCGGGAATTGAACCTAAGACCTCTATATTAGTAGTCAGGAGTGCTAATCCCTAGACCAATAGGCCAGCCAACTTATGAAGAAAATACCCACATTTACGTGGAGGCAGAGGGGAAAACCATTTAGGTTAAAAAAAATCACCCTCAGTAAATTCGGGTGGTATTTAAATCAGCCCTTTCCCGCCACTGGACAGCCATATTAGATGAGTTAGACGTTTAGTCCACGAGGCTTATCGATACAAGATTGTGTGTGACCACAAATATTTTCTAATCGATATAGAAAAATAATCTTTTTGCAGCAGATGAAAATATTACGTACAGTAAGTCTCTTCAAACCCAGTAAATTTGCTATGCGAATCTAACAACTAATACCACTATGTCACCACTTCTTAATTAAATCCTAAGTATAAAGCTGCTATATATTATAGTATCTCCTTCTGAACATACCCAGCATTTTCCTCCGTTTTCCCCCTTCTGTATCAAATCCCGACCTCAACACGTGGTTTGTTTGGAAACACACAAAAATCAATGGTTGACCCAGTGCACCAACTACGTGTCGTTCTTGTTGCATCGTCACACTGGCAGGGGTAGATAGTTCTTCCAAACAGATAACCGGATAGAGTGTTACGTTCTATTGGTAGGATAACCGGATAGAGTGTTATCGTTCTATTGGTAGGATAACCGGATAGAGTGTTACATTCTATTGGTAGGATAACCGGATAGAGTGTTACATTCTATTGGTAGGATAGCCGGTTCCATGACGTAGTGGTCGGTGCACCTGGATACGAGCTTAGGGGTACCGGGTTCTATTCCCGGCTGGTATCTTGGGTCTTTTTCCTAAAAGGGAAATTACCCTTCCGCCACCAGGGTTTAGTTGGTTAGGCTCAAGTTAGGTTTAAGTGTTACCACTGGTTCCACACCCTTATACTCACTATCACCTCATCTAATCTAATCGAAGTCATGAAAAGAACCTCCACGGAAAGTATGTATGATTAGTACATTCGGGCGTCGCTTGGACAACGGTAAATTAGTACTGGATAATATTTCCACTACTAGGTTACGATTGTTGCAGGACAGATGCGCAATATTATTATTATTATTAGTGGGATTCTAGCAGAAATCAGACAGTTACAAGAGTAAGTATATTCATACGTAGAGTGACGTCATATTCAGATGTCACCTATGATAGATAGTAGCAATACCAGTGGAGTGTTGCCAGGGTAAGCATAGTACGTTTAAAAATGTGCATGTGATATGCCCTCGTCACTGAGTAGTAGAACACTCATTGCTCAGGTATCAACCAACATAAGGTGACCTGGTGGTCTAGGGGTAAGGTATCAGACCTCTGTTCTGGGGCTCCAGGGTTCAATCCTCGGTCCCGGCACAGATTTAATTGTTTGCCAAACCTTTCCTTCACCTCTGACAAGACTTGTATTAATCAAAACTTGTGAATGTGTGGAATGCCAGGCCTCCACCGTGGTTCGGATTCCACGTTAAACTGTAGATCCTCCATTTCGTCTCACAATCCCCCTACCATTACACATACATTCCCAGAATGAGGTATGAAGAGTATATCCTGTTAGGTAATTGTTTCTATATAATTCACCGCGTCTTATTACCTGTTCAGGCTATACGCCTATATGGTGATTACTCAAAAGGGTATGGATGAGGAAGGACGAATTTTAGATCTACTTGAAGAAGAGTGGAAAACTATTTAAGTAAAACCACCATCAGCAAACCTGACCAGGTTTCAAACCCTTATCTCATCATTATCATGACAGTATAAAATGTGAGTGACGCCTTAGGCTGTTCGGCCACTGAAGCGGGTCGTATATGTAACTGGCTTAGCTATATGGGAATAGCGTAGGGAAGAACATATCACAATTATAGTTTTAACAAGCTCTGCTTACCCTGGCAACACTCCGCGACAAGCCACTCATCAATAAACCTTTCAATAGGATTATATTAGTGAAGAATATTATCAATGTTTACATGATTTTTATTTTTATTTATAAACCTTTTATCCTGCTAGAATCTCACTATAGTTCCAACAAGAACCTTACTCTAGTTCCCGAAAAAATCTTACTAGGCCTATAGTTCAATCAAGAACCTTACTAAAGTTCCAACAAAAATGTGAATTAGTCGGACACAAACGGGATTAATGAACTTATTCGCACTTTCAAAACAAGGGGATATATCAACATCCCGGGGGGCCTCATGGGAAATGGCATCTGTCTCGTCTTGTCTGATTTGTCGGCGTCGTAGAGGCAAGGATTCGAATTCAGGTTAAATGCATTGATGTAGGTTTTTCTTTCTCACGACCCCTCGAAGAGAGAAAGTATTGTGACCGTCACACAAATCGAATTTTAGAGTTTGATGGATATCTAAGTTTCATGACTCACTGAATCCAAAAAAAGTTGTTTTCGCGGCACCGTCTGTCTGTCTGTCTGTATCGCGGCTCAAAAACGAAACTGTTTTACTGATCGGGCTAGAACTTGGTTTTCATAGGGTTACCCCAAGGAGTTTTTGGAATTATCTATCTAACCCTAAAATTAAGAGTAATTTAATTGAGAACCCAAAAAGGAAAATGTCATTTTCTCAAAATATGCTCTAAATATTTTTTCAAACCCATATCCAGGAATTTTTTTTAACATTTTAATCAAAATGGTGCTCATTTTCTGGGTATAGAAAATACTTTATATGAACGGATATCTACAATTTTGATATCTCCGCAACTTTTTAGGATATGAAATAGCTTACCATTGCAAATTTATAGTAATAGGTCTATAAAAATTAGAAATATTTGATTTGAAATTATACTACTATAAATCCACATGGCTGACTCACTCACTGACATTAATGTTTACCCACTTCCAGATGATCTAGAAACTTGAAATTTGACAAACTTATAACTTCTAGCCCGTAACCGACGGTAAAATTCCAAAAAGTAAACAATTTTAATTTTTAACACAAAAAAAATATTCAAAATTGCAGAGCAACTTTAAAGTCGGTGCGGACCTTTCTTTGAAGGTCTCTTGTGGCTAAATGGTAAGACCTATCAAAAAACGGCTCTGGAACTACATTAGTTTACATCCACTTGCAAAGAAAACTAAATAGGGGTTTGGGGGCGGAGCTCCTAACGATCAAAGCGAATATATTTGTATATATTGATTTCTTTGAAATGAAGATTTGACTGTTTTGCGCGTTAGTGAACAGAGATGTTACATTTTTCTCAATATGTTTTAGTAACAATGTACATTATTTCTTTTAACATTGTTAATCAGTTTTAAGTAAATGTCTCCATTCTTAAATAAATGAGCTAGAATGTATGTGTGGTGCACCGTAAACCTACCATTTATTTTCAGTTTGCTAACCTCCTTGTAAATAAATTTATTTATTCTCCAATACATTTGTTACCTCCCTAATCACCTATCACATTAGTGAAATATTAGAATATCCTGGATGGGCAGTAAGACGTTTAGAGCCGAGAAGTTGGGGTCAAACTAGGGACTACCGAGTATTAAGAAGTCTTCTAAACAACTCAACCATGCGGTGGGCTAAACTTATTTTAGTTTTGTTTACTAAAGTTTAGTGTAGATCTTCTTGTAAGAAAATTCATAGAAATGAGATTTTAAAATGATTAATGATAAAAATGCTTGTTTAGTTTTTATGACAAAAAAGTTTGTCCAAATTAAATTAAATATTACTTTAGTAAATACCTACAATTTTTTTTTTCTATGTAGTAACTCAACAATTTCTGAATTTTTATCATGATCACCGCGGAATTTACACAATTTACTACTTATTATCCCTAATTAACAGGTTTTTGATCAAATTTTGCGATACCCAAAAAATTACTGTTGCATGGTGTTTACTATGTAAGTTGGCCAAAAAAGTTTTTTTTCATAAAAACTGTAAGAATATTAAAATACTACAATTCGTTCCTTTCAATTGCATCTTAGAAACTGTTTTTATTTGTTTGTTAATCTTTTACATTTGTGAAATAATATCTCACTGGTAGATTTGGTATTTGGTGATCTTCAAACAAAAATAAAATAAACTCTATTCCACAGTAAAATATAATATTAAGCTGTAATGTTGATGGTGCCAAGCCTAAGAATTTAAAAAAAAATATCCATACGTAAGCACCAAAATTGGTCTACTTCAGATACAGTGGCTGTCGGTGGACATTGGAAGACTAAGATAGTGATTGATGGTACTCAGATACAGTGGCTGTCGGTGGACATTGGACTAACATAGAGTCTGTTCATGTTAGGTTTTTACCTGGACGACAGTTCAAAAATCCTATGTTTAGGTTTTGGATTGACAACACTTGTAAAAGATCACTGTTCTGTTATAAATGTTAGTTTTTTAGTTACGTATTATTATATCTTACATTTAAAATAACGTAAGCTTGAGTTTTCTCACACTATTTCATTACCTTTAATAATTTCTTTTCGTCCAATCCTAAACAATATTCTAAACATAATTGAAAGTAATTATTCTTCGTTTTGGAATGTAATCTATGATGTGTGATATAGTGCATACATTAATACCTTTTAATATAAGACATCGTATTTACTTGAAAAAGAGAAAATACTTGTCATTTATTTAATATATAATAAATTAGTTTATGATTATTTTATCGTATTTCAAAATATGTAACTGAATAAAATATGTTTATCCACTGGGTGGGTGCATCATTGTAAAGAACTTGTTTGCATCATGTAGCTCATGTTCAATCACATGATTTAAATTCGTTGGTCGCCATTTTAAAGTTATGTTCGTTGGACCTTTTGTGAAGGTGCTGTGAATAATAATTATTTTAAAGGGAATAAGACGATAAATAAGCTTCGTGCCGAACCTCAAATAAATATATAAATAATATTGGCCTAGACTACTGTGGTTAACCATCACATTCATACATTACCATATGTTTTCATTACAGCTATTCAAAGTGACGGATGCCAGCTGTTGGCGTAGGGATACATTATGGATTATTTGTATTAACTTTTAGAGCTGTCATTCAAGTAAATTAAGGTCGTGAATGTATTATAGTCATTGATTCTACTTAAGTACAGTGGATGTCATTGGACATTATAAGACTAACATAGTCATTGACGCTACTCAGTGAGGTCCGCGTGGTCGATCCCAGTACCACGTGTTCGGTACTTTTCATGGTTTTAGGAGGGGAAGTGGGCGCTTCATCAGGTGAGGGTAGGAGGGGCCCTAAGTCCAAGGGAGGGGGCCCGCGAGGGTGGAGCCACTCTCAGAACTGGCCCTCTTCCCTTTTTCGGGAGGGTCTTCGACATTCCCCTTCCCCCTCCCTTACCCAAACATCCAAATCCCTCTCCTCCCCTGACCCTTTCAGTCTTAAACAGCGCGTGCGCGCCGGCCAGGAGGGGTGGTTTAGCAGGCGGCGTGTTGCATCCCTTCCCCTTCGCTCGGGGAGGAAAGTAGAGGGTTGAAAGTTTCAGTGGGGAGTAGGGGGCTTGCAAACTCTCCCCTCCCCGATAGGACTAGTTTTTGCCCTTCATGCACCACGAGGACGGAGGGTTAAAATATAAAAGGCACCGTGTAGGTTTGGTTAGATCCAGAAAAGCCGCTGAGGGGGTTGGTTGGTTTGGTTTTAGTTTTCCGCTAGGTTTTTTCTCTTTCGGGGGGGGATTTTTATACTACAAATTATATTTCAAATAAAATACCTTGTCTAATCTTGTCTCCGTGCTGCGTGTGACTTTATACCCTCCTATTTGCTAAAACAACTAACAATAATACAAAATAATCTTTTTGAAATATTTGTTTAATTAGCTTGAAATCCTACACGTGCTATTTTTTTTATTTTTTTTCACAACTGAGAGAAATACAAACCATTGCTGTGTACTGAAAGTTTCTTAAACCGAAAATATCTCAAGAGTGTTTTTGTGCGTCAAGTAAAATTTATTAAAAATCCGCCCGTCCAGAAAAAACAAACAAAAAGCTTTCCTTCTTAAATACTCGGTTATGTACGTCGTCGGAGTAGAACACGGGAAGCAACCCTCTTCTTCGTCAGTGATCGTCTCTTCCCCCACCACCTGCTTCGGCGACGTCTTTGAAGGCCACCCGTCATCGTCCGAGGAACACCAGACGTGCATCGCCCAGCGCCGAAGACACCAGCGTCATCGGCGTCCTCTGTCGTGTGACCACGCCGTCAGACTTCGACGGGAGGTAAGGGTCTGAGGGCTTCAACACACATGACGACAGACCGAGAGGGGGCAGAAGACGAGGAAAGCGAAGCAGACCCCGGACATTCCTCTGATCGCCGGAGAGGACTTCTCTTCCGTGGCGATAAGACGTCACCGGGGACCTTAATTAAGGACTTTGTCACAAAGACACGAGTGTTTGCCTTGAGAAGAAAAAGAAGACGTAGATTGCGCACGTGATACTAAACAAATAAACTATATATTAAATGATATATATATATATTTTTCAACAGAGAAATAAAACAAAAATAAACTTTGTTGTATGTGATTTTTTCGGGTCTTTTTTTAAAGAAAAAAACACTATTGAATATATATATTTTTGTTTTCTTGATAATTAAAAAAAACTACGACTCTACATTGGGTAATATAATACGATGCCAAGGTGCCTAATGGCCAAGAAGTGGAAGGCTTACCCTTGGCCAGACCGCGTGGAGTCGGAGACGCTCGAAGACGACTCGGAAGTCATCGTTGGGGGCGTTGGGGGTGGGAGCATCGAGGAGGAGGGAGAGGAAGATGACGAGGAGATCGACGTGGTGGGAGAGTCCCCGGCGCCCTCTTGTGGTGGGGGTGGCGCCGTGGTCCAGCGCGCGATGCAGCCTCCGTCTGCGGGCAGTTGTTGGGGGCCATCAAGCCCCACGGCGGGCACCACCGCCCCCAGCCCACCGCCCCCGGACGCGGCTGACCCGGCCAACGCTTCCAGGGTCACCGTGCTCTACAATGGTAAGTGGAAAAACTAACAATTGTTTGATCTGTAAATGTTGTCTTTGTTGTTAATCGATTAGAAACACAAACAATATTTTCTTTGGCTTAAAAACAAAAGAAAATGAAATATATCTTATATCTAGTAGTTTTTTTTAAATATCACATTTAATTTGAGTTCCATGATAAATTTTACAGCCATGTACTAAAAATATTTGTAGATTAAGGTAACACCCATCCATTTGGCTGAGTTTTTAGACTACAAGTCTGTATAGACCTAGTTTGATTCCAGATGTTGCCAAGAAAATGTAGTTACTATTCATTAGTCTTGTTATCCACTTTGAAAATATTTGAGTGCACTAATAGAAGTACTATCCTAAGCTAGGTAAGCGCTGTGCCTTACCTTAATAAATTGTACTTTAATTATCATAATGAAATGATGAACGAGACAGATAAGATATCAACAATTTCCAAAATGCAAGTTCAATACTAAATCAAAGGGATGTGTGTCTGGATGCAAGTAAACACTGCTATTCCCATATTCTTGTAAATTTTAAAGCTTAGTTGATAAACTAAGCCTATATACAATTCAATTTTCATAGGAAGGGCCTTCCTTATCTGACGGCTAGAAAAGTTACTAAATCTACCTTCATGTATGCATACGTCAAATTATGTGATATACAGTTGTCATTTTTTATTTACATCATAAATAGCTATAAAATAACATAAACAATATTAGTAAAATAGTCTATTAATGCTTTCCACGAATAATATGTTTATATTTTCTAAAAGTTCTTTCCTGATAAAATTGGACTTGTTTAACTTCATCGTTATCATTATTTGGCTCTTTAAACTCATATTGGCCTAACATATTGATTAACATAGACTTTCTCACCGGCTCTGCGTTTACCTTTTGAAACAAAATAAAACTAGACTTTTTTTCCCATAGACTTACGATATGGTTAGTTTTAGTGTTTTATTAAGGTAAAATAAAACAAAAAATTGATTAAATATAAAAATATGTTATTTATTTTGTAATCTAGTCTATTTGTTACATCAATACGTAAATAGCCTTTCTACACATCTATTCTTAATAAGATAAAATCATGAATTCAAAACGTTTTAAAGTAACTTCCGATGGACAAATATGCTTATATTACATTTTCAAAGAAACTAAGTAACTGTTGGACAAGTATCCTTAAGATGGGATTGTAGGGAACGTAATTTAAGGGCAGTATTTTTGCGGTTTTTATATCAAAACTTTTTTTTGTTCAAAATAAATCAAACCATCATACAGTAGAAACATAAGAGATTAATTTTTTTCGCGTGGCGATATCAACAGTAATGTTGAATTTCTATCTGTTAAGAATGTCATGGAATTTAATGACAACTTTTTTTTATTTAAAAAGATTCTTATCAAATTACAATATGCTGACAACAGATATTCAACAATTGTCGATATCACCGTGTGAAGTAAACTAAACTCGCATGTTTCTACTGGAGCAATTACAGTCGATATATTTCGGCGAAAAGAGTTTTGCTATAAAAATACAAAAACACTTCCCTTAACTCTCGTTTCCTACAGTTACACTTTAAACATATTTATTCATTAGACATAGGCTAAGACTATTTATTTTTTTATTTTGCTTCTTCATTCATCTGGGCTATTTACATTTTATATCAATGATCAAAAACTGTGTTTCCCAAACTTTCCCAGTTTTTGTACCACATTCAGGGCCATGACCCAACCTATGTACCCCTTCCAGCTCTTCATAAAAGAAGGAAACAAATAGAGTATAACTGTTATTTTTGTAAATCCTAAACAGTCGTTCCAAATTTTAATAAACCCGAACATAGGGAAATAAAGGCTGATAAAAGTCAATGACATCATGTCAAAATTAGCGTATTTTTGTTATCAGACTCAATACTATCGAAATATATTTTGTGGTTATTAAAGCGATAGGTCATGCACCCTCTTTAATCCTTCGTGTACTCCTTGAAATCATTCATGTATCCCCCTTAACCCCTCGTGTACCCCCTGAAATCTTTCATGTATCTCCCGAAGCCCTTAGTGTAGCCCCTTACACCCTTTGTGTGTACCTGAAATCCTTCGTGTATCTCCTGAAGCCCTTAGTGTAGCCCCTTACACCCTTTGTGTGTACCTGAAATACTTCGTGTATCTCCTGAAAACATTAGTGTAGCCCCCTACACCCTTTGTGTGTACCTGAAATCATTCGTGTATCCCCTAAAATCATTTGTGTACTTCTGGGAGAACGCGTGCCACAGTTTTGGGAACAATGATATAAAAAGGTGTACTCACATTTGTATAAAAAAGACTATGGAAAATAATTTAGCAAAATAAAAGCTCGGTAAATCTGATCGGAATTCAAACCCCGGGCTCTTTACTACTTCAAACCAGACTGAAAGAGATATACACGTTTTTCCGGGTGCCTACAAATTTGGGCTTTTAAAAATGTAAAAAGATACATCTAATTAATATAAATAACATTATACTACCGACTACATAATGTATAAGACCCACACACATCTGTACAAAAACTAATAATGACTCTGACAGACAATCAGGTAGCAAAACTTTGGAAAGATGGATGACTGTGTGCTTACGATTTGATTTACTCGACTGAATGCCTTCATAGATTTTATCCTTTTTTATTTATTTATTGCTTTCCACGTGGAGGAACATAAATACTTTATGAAAGAAGAGAGAATACCGTGATGTCAAAAACTTGTGTCATTGCTCATATACTAAACGAAATATGAATTATTTGTTATCGTGTGTTCTTTTGAAACAATAGCATGGACGTTTCAAATGTCACTTTATTTGTCGAGGTTCAGTATTTATTACTTTTGCCTGGAGCTTAATGTGAGGGTAGGGTGAGGCATTATAGAAGGTAGTGGGAGAAGAGGTTCACTTTTAATGTATACCTAATTTACCATCATTTGTCTTTTAAAACCTATTACTTAACATTTCCAATAATCGTTGGTTTAAATTGGTGTTATTACTTAGTAAATTAGATCATAAACTCAGTTTTAAAAACTGCTCTGGTGAAATAGTTTATAATTATATCCCTAGTAAACAGTAAAATAAAATACGTCAGAAACAGACTGGTCGGAAAATGAATTACAGGGATACGTGCCAAGGGCATAGTTGGGGGCGGGAGGGAGGGAAAGGGGGGGGGGGGG
>CABFVX010000247.1:81576-142833 GCA_902151425.1 Timema shepardi | reverse complement strand
GGGGGGGGGGGAGGGTGTAATCATCTTAGTGCTCGTGTCAGCTGCCGGACATTACATCGCGTTCTATTGTGTCGACTGCAAACAAACACAATGGGGGGCATAATGTCTCTTCAGCGAATGGCTTAGTGGTCAGAGATCACCAAATAGAGCTGCAATACCATTTTAATAGAAATAACCTTTTAGAAAGAAATATACTTTTTTGTGCCAAACATTGATATTATATTATAGGTATTAATAAGATCTAACAAAAGTGACAGTTACTTATGGATTACATGACTTGACGTATGAATGCATGAAAGTAGATATACGAACCTTTCTAGCTGTCAAATATGGCCCTTCCTATAAAATTGGGCTGTATAGTGTCAACTTATGCAGATAGAGGGTGTCATGTGATCAACACAATGAACCCGTCAGCCGTTAATCTAATTTTGATAGACAGTAGCTCTTCATTTGTCCACAGTCCAGTTGACCCCGTTCCAAACCCACTGCTTCACAGAAAATCTGGAAGCATCGGGGATTGAACCCAGGACTTCTGGACTCTGACTACTAAACCACAGAGTCACTCATAGATACTTATGAAATATTAATATGATAGTAAAATTTCATAGGTTTTCCCCTAACACAAAACTACTATACATTCATTTGTAGGCTCACTTTGTCTAGTTTAAATTATTTCTGTCATGCTCCTATAAAAACTTTGGATTATAAAGAACAAATTAAATCATTTTTTATCGCAGCAATGCTCAATTAGACACAACTCGGTCTCGACTTGTTTTTAAAGTGAATTACATAGAGGTCAAGGCTAGAAATCCTACTGGGTGTAGGTCTAATGAAATGAATTTTTCCCTTAATGGTTTACCCATGCTCCCTTTACGAAAACGAGGGTACACTTCTTATAAATTTAACCCTACTCATACCTACCCCATCAGGGTAAATACTCAGATGTCTTACACCCAAAACATCAGCTGGTTAATTTTTACCTTTTAAAATTTTATTTTCTTAATTTTAGTAATAATATTTACAATGTTATTTTATTACATATTAAAACAAATTGTTATAATAATAAATGTTAGACTATGTCAAAACTGTTACAATTTATTCTCTCAAGAGGCTATACCTATATTAAAACAAATATTATTTCTACTCACAAAACATAGATGAGATTAATGACCGGTAGGTGTTCCTGATTCCTGACTCCCAGAGGTTATGATTTAACTTGATTTGAATCACAATCAGGTAACTTAGGGGGGATTTTCTTCACTGAGGTGTTCAATGTGATTTTTGAAAAGCAAATGTGGGCTAGTATCCTCTAACACCCCTTCGTATACTTACACAATTTTATTTTAAATAAGGTGACCTGGCGGTCTAGGGGTAAGGTGTCAGACTTCTGTGCTGGCGGCCGGGGTTCAATCCTCGGTCGCGGCAAAGATTTATCTGATTACCAAATCCTTCCTTCACCTCTGACAAGACATCTTGTGAATGTGGGGAATGCCAGGCCTCCACCGTGGTTCGGATCCCACGTTAAACTGTAGGTCCTCCATTTCATCTCACAATCACCCTACCATTACACATTAGCGTAAGTGCGTATAACCCGAACGGGTAGTAAGACGCGGTGCTAATAATAATAATACTATTTTAAATAATACATTATAGCTCGTTTGGACTATCCGCATTTAATTACCCTTATGGGTTAGGGTTGATTTAGGTTGAATTTAGAATAAATGTCTTTGCATTTGAGTGGAGAACTAGACTGTTGGAAACCATTTAGGGAAAAAGAAACTAACTTGGTAAATCCAGCTAAGATTCCAGCTTTTACCTCCCCCGTCATTATCAAATTAAACTAATGTAAGCTAAACGAGCTCAAAGTTTGTTACACGTGTCCATTTAGACGTATTCGGTGGCCGCATGTTCTAAGGCGTCACTCTTGAAATAAACTGGACTGCCAACGACGCGACGGAGAGCTCGTGGTTTCAAATCCCGGTCGGGTGTACGAAGGGTGTTTTGTTCAAGAATTGTTTCACACTCTCTGTGAACTAAATGTGGGTACACTCCTTTCAAATTCCGCCTTTCTCGTTCTTAGCACATTAGCGTAATACGTATGTATATATATGTACAAATCGAACAGGCAGTAAGACACGGGGCTAAAAAAAAGTGTTAATAATTCATTTGCTGAGCAGATTTTTTTTTTTTTGTAATTTTAAAATAATATTAAGCTATGTATTGAATGAACATAAGCCACTCTTCCCTTAAAACAGGTGTCAATCGTTAACCTGATGGAGAATTAAAGCTACATTTTAGCACCTGTCGACACATTAAAGACCGCTCCCTAGCCCCCCTTTAATTTCCCATCCCTCCAAGCCCCCCCAGCTAAAACACCCTCTCCCCTCCTTTTAGTCTATGCATCATCTATTTTTATAGCCATGATGTGTTTTCATTAAGGACCTCCCTCCCGCCCCCCGAACCGATGAAGGCCCCCCCGTTTTTGAAACATTTGACGCGGTGTTATTAGATTGATCCAGTTTATATTGTCTGTACACATGCAAACATCTGGATTAGAAACCGGGTAACCAATCATCCAGGGGGGTCGTTCATTTATTTTAATAAGAGTGGAGGTTCAACACCTCAGCTCAGTCGGTAGCGTGTCTGCCTACAGATTCAACGGTCCGGGGGTCAGTTCCTGACATTGACTAAAAATGTATCGTTAGCGAAATTGGGCTTTATTCTTTCACAGTTGAGAATTAAAGGCTTAGGGGATGGTTTTTTTATTTGATTTAAATTTAAGTTTGTTTATAATTCGTGTTTCTAATATAATCAATCACTTCAGTAAGTGTATATTCAGTTTTTTTTAAATAAATAAAAAAATAAGGGTGTTGCTTGGTGCTATAGGTTTCAGTATCCGTTCAGGCTTTTCGCAACTTGGATTGACGTTGGGAGAAACCCTCATCTGTGGTCATACGGTCTAAGGCGTCACTCTCGCGAAATAATACTTATAGCTTCGTCGTCTTACTACCCGTTCGAGTTATACGCTTAAGTGCTATTTACGCTAATGGGCTAGGAATTGTAAAGGTTGAATATAGAGGAAGCGAACCAGCATTTGCGTGGAAGTATAGTGAAACAATCTTTAGGAAAACCACCCCCAGCTCACCCGAATGAGATTCGAACCTTGATCTCCCCATCCTCAGCAGTCCAGCTCAACACGAAACTAGCGCATTAGCTAACTATGCCATTGAGGCGGGTCTCGAGAAATAAACTGGACGGCCGTTGATGGGGAGAATCCTGCTCGGCTGTAAGAATAGAATAAACTGATAGAATAAAAATCGCTTCTGTGGCCGCGTGAGCTAAGGTGTCACGCTCGCAATAGGTTTGACTGCCAATGACGTGGAGATATGAGTTCAATCGCAGTCGGGTGTAGTTAAGGGTTTTTATTAAACAGTTTTCCCTTCTTCCTCCACGCAAATGAGTGTACACTTCTTATAAATACAACCTTACTCGCCGCTAGCACGTCAGTGTAATTAGTACACGGGCTTACAGGCCAAACAGGTAATAAGACGCGGTGCTAAAAAAACTCATAAAAATAGGTAAACCCGGTGTCGAACCAAGACAACTTTTTATGGCCTCCTTTTATTAGACAAAATCGTGATCATTTCAAGAGGTCAGGTTCACATTATATTGGGTTGCAAATCACTGAGAGTTTGAGGTTCAAATCTTGCCTGGATATAATAAGGGTAGTTTTTAATATATGATGTATCAATGTGATTTTCTCCAGTTTTTGTCCATGATAACTGAGTTCCACAACCTAATATCTACTCTCCTCATTTATGAACCATAGTTTAGTTCTTTAAATAATCCTTTTGTGTTAAAACGTATGAGGTGAAAAGGAAATTTAAAAAATTACTTTGGTGGTACCATTTTAAACGCGTAGTCACTCGACACATAAACCATTAAACGTGGTATCAATTTTTTTATTGGCCACTACTAACTTCATATCTTCTGTGAACACAAGTTTTAATAAACAAACAAAACAAAATTATGATTTATAAACATTTATCTCTTTAAAGCTTCTCTCTCGATTTTATCACCCCCTATTCTCTACCCTTCCCTCAGCCAGTAGATACTACATTTGTTTTGGTGTGTATTCGTATTTCCAATTTCCACTTTCTTTCCCTCTCCCCTCCCCTCCTCAACCCTCAATATGTATTTGTTTTAACCAAAGTTTTAAATGAACAAAAACTCAACTTGCCATCATTCATGGAATATGGAGAGAAAAATAGGGGGGTGGGGTGGATAGGGGAGGGAGTGGATAATGTATATTGGTCGTATAATGTTAATCCGATAATGCCCAGAGTCGTTTCTACACACACGCACACACACACACACACACATATATATATATATATATATATATAGATATACAGACATACATGTACAGACACATGATCAGTGCAATTTATGTTCACGTGAAAATGTAAATCGCTGAATCCAATTCGTTGTGTTCCTCGGTGTGTACGAAATACGTTTTAAATGTCCCCAGGATAGATAATAGCTGTGACGTCATTGTTCTAAAAAAAAATACGGCTCACGCAACAAGCTCGTGTAGGTGTCATCTGTGTACGCGATCATTCATTTGAATAGAGTGCACCAACCTTGAAATAGTCGGGCTGGGACCGAGAACACGTGGGTCAAATATAGTTATCGTTGTTAGTAACGTGTGGTTACGAATAGCGACCTTTCCCACGGCGGCGGTTTTGTTCTACACGTGCTTTATAAACATTAGATTGTGTGGGTAAACTACTGTATTTACAAACTAGGATAGTAGAGCCAGGCACACGCACTAATACAGTCCAATTTGCCTATAAAGGGCCTTTCAGAGAAAAAAATCAACATTAATATTTATTTATTTTATTTAGCACCGCGTCTTACTACCCGTTCGGGTTATATACTTAAGTACTAACTACGTTAATGGATTAAGAATTGGGAAAATGGAATTTTAGAGGAAGTGAACCAGTATTTGCGTGGAGGGAGAGTGGAAAACCATTTATGAAAAACCACCCCAGTTCACCCGACCGAGATTCGAACCTCGATCTCCCTGTCAACAGTCGAGCTCAACATTAATAACATTTTATTGTAGTTATGTGAACAGCAGACCTGGGTCATTCCATTAAAATAATGCTAAGTACATCATGTTAAGAATTATGTAATGTTATTATCGTTAACACTGTCTTAATCATTTCTTTTAGGATTTCAAGTTGAAATACATCCTTTAATTTCTTCTTGAATTTGAAGTCGATATTTATCCTTGTTTATCGTAGGACAGAAAACAAATTAATAAAATATTCAATAGTACATAATAGTATATTCATAGAGAATAAATATTGGCTACGTGATTTAAGACGTTAGTTTCATAGCCTGTGATTTTCGATTGCTTGGAATTTTAAATTCAAATCACTTGATGTGAGCTATTAAACTTAAAACGTTTTAAATGGCCACCATATTACAATGTTGGCCTATACCCAGATTTAAAAAAACATGTACCATTACGTGTACTTTGTAAAGTAGTAATCTTATCTTGCATTGCTTATTATGACGTGGCTTATAAGTTAGGGCCATATTGTAGTCCGTCAAGGTAAGGTTCCTGTCTTTCAGGATAAACGGATTGTATACAGGGGGCTCGGAAACTCAACGCCCAAACTGCACATATAGTTTGCTTGAACCAAAAGCAGTACAAAATCTATATACACTTACATCCGGCCAACAATTGTAACAATACAAGAGTTGTATTTTACAATCGAAGCCCCACCCGAACCGATGCTGCATAGACTCTCGTCCGATTCATACTACCCACTCCAAGAAATGTCGGCATTTATTCAAATCACCTACAATAGTATTCTTCACTATTGTAGTTCCATGTAACCTCAAGCAATATACAAACAATATCACTCAATATAATTCACTATCAACTCTCTACGGTGTAAACTGTTCATGTACGTACCCTCTGAATAAACTGGCTTGCACAGCTTCGTAGCCTGGCTGACTTCAAAACGTCCTAAATCGAGGAACGGGGCAACTTTGCCTTGATTTTCCGACCAGCCCGGTTTAGACATATCTGATAGGTGATTTTCTGCATACCTGGCGAAGAGTGCACGCGGACATGGCTGCCCTCTTTCGGATGGTTTGTGCAACCATCACCTGATCTCTGACGTCAGCAGTCAAGCAGTTAAAAAGATTTTTGACGACAAACCCGAGTATCGTCTGTACGGAGCGAGATGACCAATTAGCGACCAACAAGCACGATGGCCTACGTGAGAAAGATAGCGTAATGCCATTAAACTCTGTTAAAAGTTTCGACGTACAGCACAGGGAGAGCAAAGCTGTGCAATCATGCGTGTACAGCAAGTTGAATATGAGCTAGGCGCACGGCCCTACACATGTGATAATGGGAAGCACTTACTGTGATATAGGACCGTCAATGATGACCCTCAGAACGTATTCCCATTTCTAGATGGTGTGTTGTTTACTATTAATTGTGGTATGTTCTGCTGCCGCGCTCCAAGATGTTGAGGTGTGTAGTGCCACACGCCTAGCTCCTATTCAGCCTGTTGTATACGCATGCTTGCACAGCTTTGCTCTCCCGGTGCTGTACACCGAAATTGTTAACACAATTTTATGGTTTTAGTATAGTTTTTCCGGTTGTAAGTGTATAGGGATTTTGTATTATTTTTGGTTCAATCAATCTATGTGTACAATTTGGAAGATGAATTTTCAAACTCCCTGTATACACTGTTTGTTCTAAGTTCAAAGAATGTCCCTGACAAATTTAGTTCAAATTTGTCCACGTGTTTGATAGCTATCCCGGAAAAAAACAAACCATTCTAACATTGATACAGACAGATGAAATGCCAAATTGTCAAGCTAACTCAAAACCTCGCTTTTCTAATGTCAATTAGTATTATATATTAGTATTGCATTGATAGTACAGACTCTATCTAATAAAATCTACAATTTACATATCGTTACTTTACATTTAAACATATAAAAATGGTTTTTAATAACTTTTTTAACTGCCAAAAAAGTTTTTATCCTATCAAAATCGGTATTTACAAACTCAACATAATTAGCAAAACTACTTTTCCCAGAATCCACCTGTCTTTAATTACTCCGGTGAATCAACCATATTAACTAGAATAAATGATTTATCAATTCATCAGAAGTTGTGCCAGCCCGCACCCCACTCCGTTTAAGTATAAAGCCACTAAAGCCTCGCGTCATAAACCGCATGTTCAAAGCTTGCTGCCGGGAAGTTAGGGGTGGTTTGGGGGTGCACCCATTCGTCCGTGTAGATAATAACAGCCTAATCACTCAGTATGAACGCCAGAATACAGGGGGAAGAGAACTTGGCAGGAGTATTTATTAATGATGACAAAACGATTCATAGGCTTATGAGCTTACAAACAAATCACTGACGTTTTTGGTTAAACATTTTAATGGGGTAATGGAAAAGGGATGGGGGTGGGGAATTATTAGGTCACCATTGTGGGGGTTCAATTATCTCATTATGTATCGGTCTTAAGTTAAGCTAGTACAAAGGTTTAATACTAGACATAAGTGCATGTGTGTATGACTTGTTTGTGTATAAAAAACACTAGATACAATATCTGAAACTATTTAGATGTTCTAAAATATACAAGTATATAAACATAAAATATTTACAAACATGTTTCTTTAAGGAAAAACACACTTTTATTTTTATACACTTCTTTAATTACGCTAACCTGTTTCGATGGCTGAGTGGGATAAGGCGTCACTCCCGTAATAAACTGGACCGTCGATGACAGAGTTCGGGGTTTCAATTTCAATTGGTGGTATTGAGGGTGGTTTTTTCTTAAAATGTTTTTACGCTTAATGTCCACGCAAATGCGAGTCTACTTCTTATAAATGCAACCTTCCCCATCCTTACTCCCATTAGTGTAATTTTGTGCTGAAACAGGTAAACATCAAAATAGTCTTAAATATAAGCTTTCTTATAAATATATATATATTTCTTTTTATTAGATGAGATTGTACATTTATTTATAGATGAGACCAGCCTCATCCATGCCATAGTCCTTAAGGTGCGGCATAAGGGAGCGCAAGTACTTTTACAGTTTTTATAAAATTGAAATTTTTTGACCAAAATAAATCAAATATTTCGCCAATAGCAAGATAGGTTTTAGTTTTCTGCACATGCTAATATCAACAGGTCAAGGGTGTCCCAAAATTTTGTCAAAAACTTTTCTTTTTATTTAAAAGGTTTTTGACAAAATTCCACGACACCCTTGACAGATATTCAAGATCTGTTGATATTAGCATGTGTAGAAAACTAAACTCTATGTTGCTACTGGAGAAATATTTTATCTATTTTGGCCAAAAAATTTCAATTCTATAAAAACTGTAAAAATACTTGCGCTCTCTTCTGCCGCACCTTAAGGAGTTACAATTATCTATATTTATTTTTATTAGATGGGATTGTACATTTATTTAGAGATGAAACTAACCTCAACCCTTCCATAGTCGTTATGGCGTTGCACTTAGATGTATCAAGCTGTGGGGCTTAGTTTACTTCTAGTCCATTTTCCTAGGAAGGGCCTAATCTGACCGCTAGAAAAGCTACTAGATTTATGTATTCATATTTAATTTTAATTAGTTGAAAAGTGACACCTGAACACGGGAATTAAACCCAGGACCTTTTGCTTAGCACGGCTATTCTCTACCACTGAGCCATTCAGGAACATTCTTCACCTCTAGTTTAAGTCTGAGTCTGTGATGGACGTGTGTGAATCGTTAGGAGCGCGATCTATCAGGTGACCTATAGAGATGTTATGCTGCCAAGTATACATGATTGTAATTAAAACGAATTTCAATTAATATCAATTAGAGGTAGAGCATTGGCACTATAAGCTAAAGGTCCCGAGTTTGATTCCCGTGTCCAAGTGTAATTTATCATTTTATTGAAATGTGGTTTTCTACCATGGAAATTCCCGTAATTACAGTGCTCTGCAACAAGTGTGTTGATATTCAATGTATTCATGCGTCAAGTTATGTGATCTGCATCTGTCACTATTGATAGCCATAACAATACCTTTTATAATATAGTTATTTAACTAATTACGATCAATTTTGGCCATTATTCATCTGTGTGTGTTTTTTAAAAGATACTTTTTTTATGAAAGTGGGACTACACGTGTAAGACCAGATATCCCGGTTGATTCGTAAGAATAGCAAAGTCTCGAATTTCACCTTTTGGCTTTTTTCCTACTAAAATAGAATAATTTAATGTAAATTTAAAAATCTTCCAGACATTAAACCTCACCTACTAGATGTCAGTCCATTGAAATATGACTGGAGATATATTACTCTTTTAATAAAACGCCGGTATTAAGTGGCGAACAGTCCTTTTCAAGAAATATATTCACCAAATTGCAAAATAAAGATAGTGAAATGTTCATTCATCTCAGTTGAAATATGCTTTACCCCGAAACGAAATCTTTTATTTTCTGCTGAAATATGTGCAGTCCCCCTGAATTTTTTTTTAAAACTGAAGAGCAGGGCCCTTCCGTTAGGCTAACTAAGCGGTTGCATTCCAAAAAAATGTTTTTTTTACTTATAAAATAATTATATAAATTAAATGAGTCAACAATTATTTCTAAATAAAGAAATAGCATCTATATTGTATTTAATGTTAATATATATATATTAAAAAAAATTGATTAATCGCATATTCAGTCTCCTTTATGGTGTTATGACATCCAAGGTCTTTTTGTCAGCGAATCACTTTGATATTTAATTAGAATCTTCAGAATATATTAAGAGAAAAGAATGGGGAAAAAGGAATAATATTTTTGCACGCATTGATATATGGGGGAAGGAAGATTTACACCTATTTTTTATTTGATCTCTTTTTCTATCAAGTATTTTTACACCCTATTGGTGACCTGGTGGTCTAGGGGTAATGTGTCAGACTTCTGTGTTGGGGTCTGGGGTTCAATCCTCGGTCCCGGCACAGATTTATCTGATAGCCAAACCCTTCCTGCACCTCTGACAAGAGGTGTATTAATCACAACTTGTGAATGTGGGGAATGCTAGACCTCCACCGTGGTTCGGATTCCACGTTAAACTGTAGGTCCTCCATTCCATCTCACAATCACCCTACCATTACACATTAGCGTGAGTGCGTATAATACGAACGGGTAGTAAGACGCAGTGATGATAATAATAATAATATTATTAATACACTCTATTATTATTATGATATAATTTTGCGTCATTCACGACGATGGTGGTGATGGTTTATTTATATTACTCAGAATATAGATGGGGTGGAAAATTTAAGTTTCACCTAGGGTGCATGAATCCCTTGCGCCCCCGCCCCTACCCCTCACTCTCTTAAAAAGTATGTATAAATGAAATAAAATATAGTTCAAAAGATGTATTAAATTTAATTGAAATGTTGAGCCAGACTGTTCAGGACGGGGAGACCAAGTTTCGATTCTCGGTCGGCTGAATTAGGGATGGTTTTCCTTAATGGCTTTCCACCCTCCCTCCACGCAAAAACATGTGCACTCCCTCTCAATTAAACCTTCCTAATCCTTAACCCATTAGCGTAGTTAGTACATAGGCTTATAGCCCGGATGGGTAGTAAGACGCAGTGCTATATTTAAAAGAATAAAAAATTATTGAAGTATAAATAGCCTAATGGACCGTACCAAAGTTAAGGTTTGTGATTTGGGAACGCGAGTTAAGGTCCAAAATTTACAGTCTTTATATAAAATATAATTTCAAACGAAATAATTAAAATGTCACTTTAGTAAATACTTTCAGCTTAATTTTTTTCATCTCTTAATTTGATCAGAACTTTGTATTTTAATTTAAAAAGTTTCTCATCAAATATTACAATAAGTAAATATAAATTAAACTAAACGTCTCGACTGAATAAATATTTGATTTATTTAGGACTAGAAGGGTTTTTTTTTCATTAAATCTGTAAAAATACATTATTTAATCACGTTCCTTTCCATCCAATCCTAAATTTCCACCTCTTTTATCTAAAAAATGATATTTCAGCTAATATTAATGATCATGATTATGATTATGATGATGTTGACAGTCACAGCTATAATGACAGGTACTAATGCAATAACGAAGATGGAAATGTGTATCGATTAAAAATGACTGCAGTCTATTGAGGAGATAAATAGTCCCAATATATTTAAAACACAACAATTCCAGACCTGTATAAAATTACTGCTGTTATTCAATTAACGGTATAAACAATTAGGCCCTATTTTAAGGAGGATGGTTAGCTCTTGTATTTCTTGTCAGTACTAAAAATACAAGATGATGTACCCTACCCATAATACGTATGCTACTTGGAATCGAGATTTCTTTATTTAAATAAGATTTATTTTTAATAAGTGTTTTTATCTTCAAGTATCTCCTCATTTCTTCACACGAGGCTGTAAGACCAAGGCTGGAATATCAAACAAATATATGCAACAAACTGTACCTACCAAAAGCCAGATTTACTATTTCATTTTAAATATTATATTATATCTAAAAAATCATGTGTACATTAAAGCCTAATTATTTTCACTCAAGATAAAATAGTATTAAACCTTTTTAAAAACACTTTGTTTGGTAGAATCAAGACCATTCAAATATATTACATGTTTTGATTCAAGAACATAAAAATAAAAATGAAGCAATTTTTTTTCTATAATAATAAATAATAATCTTACTTTTAGACAAACTATATTTTGGTCAAAATTTACCCTATAACTTTTACTTTCTCGCTAGCCTACAGGTAGAGAAAGTATTTTGATCGTCAAAAAAATCTAACTCAAGATTTTGGCGAATCTCTACGTTTCATGACCACCCAAATCCGAAAAAGTTGTTTTTGAATTTCCGTCTGTCTGTCTGTACCTCCAACTAGAGCCTAAACTATTTTACCGATCGGGCTAAGACTTGGTATCTAAAGTTTTCATAGGGTTTCCCTGAGAGGTTTTTGGAATTGGATATCTAACCCTAAAATTAAGGGTAGTTTATTGAAGGATGAAAATAGAATAAGTAGATTTTATCAAAATCGGCTCAAACAATTTCGCTTAAATTTCATTTTAAAACATTTATAAATATTCCAAACAAAATGGTTACCGTCAAAATTTCGGCAAAATGACTTTAAGGGCTCCGGTCTGATGTGTAAATTCTATTTTGTTTTATAATATCTCCGAAACTATTTTAGATATGAAATTACTTATCATTACAGTACACATATTATGATACAAATATTTTATAAGAAACATATTTTTATAAAATCAATAATTTCAAGCTATACGCAAATATATATACACGCAAATATATATATATATATATATATTGTTTAACTTTTCGAACACTAAAGGTAAAGTATTGCTACCGTAAAAGAAATCGAACCTGAAATGTTCATGGATGTCAACGTCTCATGACCCCCTGAATCCTAGAATGTGGTCTTTGCAATGACGCATATCAGTGTGTCTGTTTAAACTTAAAATTAAGAGTAGTTTATGGAAGGGCGAAAAGAGAAAATGTCGATTTTATCAAAACCTTTTCTAACAATTTTGATTAAAATTCGTATCAAGGCGTTGATTAAGATTATAAATAAGCTGGATATTTTCATTTTCCCATAAAAGTGACTTTTAGGGTACCTTACAGAAGCGGAAATTTCTGTCTCGCCGTAACTATTTGAGTTACTAAATAAATTATTATTGCAAAATTATAGTACTTTTAAAAATAAAAAACTTTTATGTGAAATATATTTTTATAAAACCAACAGTTTCTGAGATATTGGCAAACATATTAATACAACTTTGTGAGCTTTAGTTGTAAAGTGATACAACTTAAATTTTACCGCAATAATTCTCCAATGTTATAGAGTAATTAAATATAAGTAAGTCTCTAAAAATCTATGTTGTTTTTCTTTAGTACTCTTAGCAGAAATGTTTGTACAACAATTGTCTATCTTCATTTTTAGACTCAATAGTTAATATTTACATTTTTTATTTGTCAAAATGTATAAATAAAGACTTTAATAGCAATGCGATGACAAGAAGATGTGCGACACCTAATAAAATGTTAAAATTTTAACCAGAAGTAGACATTTTAATACAAATTGTTGACCCAAGTGGACCCAATATTGGTCTTTTTTTATTGGTCCAAACATACAAATGAGGACATTAATTCTTTAAAGATAAAATTATAAAATTTTAAACTGTGACTTAAAAAGGTTTTACATAATTATAGTGCAATTTATGCTTGGGTTTGCTAGTGTATATTATTTCGTTTCACATATATTACGAGTTTTAAGTAAATAGCTCTATTTTTAAACAATAGAGCGAGAATGTCCATGCGGAGTTCCGTATAATTTACTTGCGTCAATTTTATTTTTTTTCAAACCGAGCAGAAACGACATTTTCCTACTATTTTTTGAGTTTTCAACTGACTTTATTTTACACAGTGTATTTTTATAACATTTCAACTTCTGCTTTTTTTTATTTAGCACCGCGTCTTACTACCCGTTCGGATTATACGCTTAAGTACTTCGGATTTTACGCTTAAGTACTAATTACGCTAATAGATTAGGAATTGGGAGGATTGAATTTAGAGCCCGCATTTGCGTGTAGGTAGAGTGGAAAACCGTTTAGGAAAATCCATCCCTGTTCACTCGACCAAGATTCGAAACTCAATCTCCCCGTCCTCGGCACTCTAGCTCAACACGAATCTATCACGTTAGCCAACTACGCCACCGAGACCGGTGAACTTATGTTGAACGTCTGTATATTATAACAAGGAATACGATTTTATCTATATGTGTGTATGTATGTATGTGTGTATGTATGTATGTATGTATGTGTGTATGTATATATGTATATATGTATGCATGTATGCATGTATGCATGTATGCATGTATGCATGTATGCATGTATGCATTGTATGTATGTATGTATGTATGTATGTATGTATGTATGTATGTATGTATGTATGTATGTATGTATGTATGTATGTATGTACTTAAGTCTTTCAACTCAATATATATTATTGATCAAGCTCAATTACCCTGCATCGATTTCCCATTATCATTTCATAAAAGTCGTCCCTTCACCACCTTACATGAATCAACGTAGTTACTTGACCCAACTAAACGGTACCTTTTTTAACTGTCCTACTTCTGAATACATTAATTAATCATCTTAAAGACCTCGAAATTGATTCCAGGACAATGTAGGTATATGAAGGTTAATAATCTTAAAATGATATAATTATCTATCGCTCCTTCACATGACAGTTAAAAGGCATATCACTACTTCAAAAATATCAAAGAAACTTAAACTCTTTTTAAAACAAATTATCAAATTGTTCAAGAGTTTTCTTTGTTTTTTACTGTCTATGCTATTTTAGTAAAAACTTCTATACATGTAATTTTTTCAATGCGGTTGGGCTATAGTCTAAATTTATTTCCTCTCCATCTTATATTTTAACACAATTTTGTTTATTTTTAACTAATTTTTTTTAAAAGACTCTTCCCCCCTCTCATTCTCAAATAATAAAGGCAAGGCAAGTTCTTTACACCTTCATATTAAATTTTACCACCACATATTCTCAAAACGGTCTATTTTACGTCCAAATACTCAGAAAATTAGAAATATATTTTGCACAAGTTTTTTCGTGATGAGAATTTGTTATTTAAAACCATTATACACCATACAAACACTTAACAACATCATATACGTTTTTATTTCAATGCCATTTTAAATCAAAACACCTTCTTTTGAAAATCTTCATTTTTGATAATGTGGAAGAGAATGAATCTGGCTTTATCATTCATCAATAAAATCATTTTATCACCTCTAATATCTATGCACAAAAACAAACGATTAATTGTTTCTTCTGAATAATTTCCTTTTCACCAATTATTTAAGTGAACATGAACTACAGATTAACGATTTTCCTTAATGTTATAATTTACATTAAATTTAATTTCATGTATTATTTCGTCATGTCAAGAGGCTATTGACAGCTGGTGTCAATCTTAACAGCTATAAAAAGAATGTTGTTTATTAATCTGTAGCATTTATTGGCGACAACTTGCACCTAGGTGTGGGTAAATATTTATACAGAAAATATTAAAAAGTATTGGTTGAATAGAGCTAAAATAGAGAAAATGTTAGTCTGTTAGAGTGAATAAACCAGCAAGTGTTTGTTGGATGGAGTGAACAGACCAGCAAGTGTTAGTTGGATGGAGTGAACAGACCAGCAAGTGTTAGTTGGATGGAGTGAACAGACCAGCAAGTGTTTGTTGGATGGAGTGAATAGACCAGCAAGTGTTTGTTGGATGGAGTGAACAGACCAGCAAGTGTTAGTTGGATGGAGTGAACAGACCAGCAAGTGTTTGTTGGATGGAGTGAACAGACCAGCGAGTGTTTGTTGGATGGAGTGAACAGACCAGCAAGTGTTAGTTGGATGGAGTGTAGGCCTACTTGAAAGTTGTCCATATTCTTTTTTATTACAGCCCGTCAGGAGAATCTTCATATTTACACCAATGAGGAAGGTCACGCTTGGAGGAATCGTGTAATTGCATTTGATGTAGAGGGAGATCTGGGAAACCGTTAAAATAACCATTACATGGCTTGGATTAGATACTTTACGTTCCCCTCACCACCAACGCCTCTGATCAGCGGTTTGGGCTGTATGTTGATCCTTCATATGAACCACAACCACATATCATTAATATTGAATCTAACCTGGGAATTAAGGTTTTGATCCTGATTTAGTACATTTGGTTTGGGCGGTTCCATAAATGCTTTTGCATCCTCGCTTTAAACTGACGCTGATGCATTTTTCTTCCTATGGTTTTTTTTATTAATTAGTGTGAATTTCGGCTAGAGCTATTGAGGACATGCGGATGATATTTAATGGATCAAATACCTTTTTTTTATGTATTTATAAATTTATCGGTGAAATGGTGTTTCGATTATTTCCTCTTGAGGTGAGGATGCAGGGGAGGCGAGAAAAGATCATTGGTTTTTCAGTTTTTGCAGCATAACGTTCATTTACTCAAAATAAATTCAATATTTCTCCAGTATAACCAAACTTTAGTTTTCTTCATTTGGTGACCTCAAAAGTTGTTGAATATCTGTCAAGGGTGTCCTGGAGTTCAATTACAAATTTTTCTCTTAATTTAAATAGGTTGTCATCTAATGCCGCTATGCTCATGACATATATTCAACAACTCTGTTGATAGCACCCTATGAAGAAATTTAAACTCGATGTTTGTACAGATTTTTTTTAAAGTTTTGATCTAAAAATCACAAAACCGCTGGCCTTTTCTCGCGTTTCCTACAACCCCACCGTAAGGGCAACGGTCAGGAGGACATAGGCCGGCGCCTGTATAGACAGTTACATTCTCAAGGGTAGCAACATGTTTTCCAACAAAAACTCCCAAACGTGAAGTCATTTGCAATAAAATAAAATTATAGGGAGAACTATAACAACGACAGGAACAGCAGTGAAATGAAGGAACGAGGAGGGAGAAGATCGACCCCTTCTGGTTCCTCTAACGATCCGGAAAAAAAACAACTCCACCTTCATCCCCTTCACCCCCGAAAAAAAAAGTTTTTTTTACTCTACTGTGTGCGCCATTTTGTCGTCCCGATGCTCGGCGCTTCACCATCCCTTTCCACCCCCTCAACCCTCTAGCCTCCTCTAACATTTCAGTTTTGGTGGCTGCCACCGTTGCAGAACAGAGAGAGGGTTGCCGTGACGTCATAGAAAAGCTGCAGTGGAACCATTTGAACCCCTCTCCCTCCCCCCTTTTTACCCTTCCCCATAGAGTCCTTTCCACCCCCTCTCTTACTCTTTCCACCCCTTTCTCTCGCTCTATCTTTCTCTCCTACTAAACCCCTCTCGCAACACTCCACCTCACCCCCCCTGATCGACCCTGGGATTTTGGCCGCATGCCCGAGGAATCTCGGCTGCAGTCGTACCCACGATCTTCTGCCAGAAGGAAGACTTTGGAGTTCCTCGCTTTCCTCCCCCCTTCTCCCCCCTTTTTTACAAACCTTTTCATCCTTACACCCTTTCTCAAAGAGGTATATCATCGGACCCTTCAGGTGAAACAGTGGGGGTGACAAACATCCTTACCGCTTCCTTACTACTCCTCCTCCAGGTGTTGGTGGAAAGACCATCATGGAGGCTGACGTTGACCTCTTGCTGACTTCCGGTCGCTGCGTCCGTCTTATTCCGGTAAGCCCGCTTCACTTCTTGATTTGATTTCTTTAGAGGAGTTCTCGCCTGAAACCTAGGACTATCCGAGGTTTTTTCGATCCATTTGTTTTAGTTTCTTTCTGCAGTCCTTCGCGAAGACTGTTTGAATGCTTACCGTTCCAAGAAGTATGTCCTGTCAAGCGCCGCTTAGCTTAAACTGTCCATTTATTCACCAAATTATTCCGATTATTTTCTCACTCCTGGAAGTTCATGGAACTAGTCTATAAGAACTATTTCAGTTTTCTCGAAAAAGATTTGATCTTTTATTTAGAAGTGTTTTGATGAGTCAAATATTAACAAACATGTTCTTAAAACGCTTTGTAAGAAATTACTTTGAGCTTTTTTTTAAAATGTTTTTTTTGATTAGTAAGAAGTTGACCAACTTGTTTTTAAAATGCTTTGCCAGAGCTATCTTTGAGTGTTTTTTTTATTAATTCAAAATTGACAAATATGTTTTTAAAGTGCTTTGTTGAAGCTATCTTTGAACCTTTTTATATATTTTGAGGACTTAAAAGTTGACGACCATATTTTTTAAAACTCTGTTTAGAAGATATATTCACCAAATTCTACTTAAAGAAAATGATTCTTGCACATTTAATTCTGCTATAACAACATTTAGTTAAATAGCTCTTATTCTCAATTTGCAAAACTAGAACTGTTGACTTGAAAGTACATTTATAAATTCCAAGAAAACATTTATGTTACTTAATTATTCTTCTAAGGAAATTATGACATTTGATTTGATTGCCTATTTCTGGTACTTTATTATCTGTGATTATATATTATTAGCATTTATTAGGCGATAAAACCTAATTAATTACATGCTAGACTATTTAATTTATTTTCATAAAATATGAAATCTTGTCAAATCTTAGTTTTAACAAGTATGAACCTTTTAGGTATAAATATAGATTTTTATAAGCTTATAACCTCTTTTAAAACTTTATTGCTGATTTAACGATATTTACATAAAATAAATACATTATGATAAAATATTCTTTTGAAAATTATCAATAGTTTAATATTTATTCAATTTTTATAATGATTAAAAACCAATTAGAAATTAAGATTTGTGTTCAAAAATAAAAGAATGTATTAATTTTTTTATTTATTTTAGTTATAAAAAGGCTAATACCTCTTCATTTTAAATAAATAAGCAATATGTTTATTTTAGTAAAATTCATCAGCTATTTATATGTATTTAAAATAATTTATTGTGGGGAATGCCAGGTCTCCACCGTGGTTCGGATTCCACGCTAAACTGTAGGTCCTCCATTTCATCTCACTATCACCCTACCATTACACATTAGCGTAAGTGCGTATAACCCGAACGGGTAGTAAGACGCGGTGCTAATAATAATAATAAAATAATTTAACGCAAGACAGTATATATTTGTTTCTTTTTTAAAAAAGTTCTTATCCATCATACTTAAGCTTCTACCATCTGTTGATTTTATCTTGGTTTTTGAATATGTTATTAATGTATATTACATGGTTTAATTTAATTAAAATCAATTTTAGCAACAGTTACTAAACTTGTTCTAATAGAAGTTATATGATCTTCTATGATTGTCTAAGATATGAGTGGTGTAGAATTTTTACAAGATTTTACTTCCTTAGTAAGTATATCTTGTGTCTAAATCTTGTTATTAATTAATATGGAATAGCCTTTTGATTCCATTAAAATAATTTAAAATACATAACAGGAAATTATCTGCCATATTTCTTCTTAGAAATATTGTTAAATTATTAGCATAATTGTTTTGAAAATAATATTTGTTATAAGAACTAGTGTATATAGAAGTAAGATACTATTTGGACAAAAAGTATTTAATTAGTTTATAGATCAACAAATTTATTAGATAAGACGGCAGAGGAGTCAGCCTGGTCTAGTCTAGTCAGAGTTTTAGACCCAGCTGGGAATATATAAATTTTTCCTTAATGGATTTCCACTCTCCCTCCGCCCAAATGCAGGTAAATTTACTCTAAGTTCTAAAATACTTAAGCCTACCCAAAAGAGTAAATATGCTGATAGCTCGGATAGGTTGTGAGACTAGTTTCATAAAAAAAAAACTTCACAAAACGTAAAACATGAACTTTTTACTATTTAATTTTTTACTATTTTTAGCACCATGTCATACTTCCCGTTCGGGTAGTACACTTATAAACTAATTACGCTAATGATTTTAGGGATTAGTAAGGTTATATTTAGAGCACGTTTTCCCACATTTGCGTGGAAGGAGAGTAGAAAAACATTTTGGAAAAACCACACTCATTACACCCAACCGAGATTCGAACCTCAATCTCCTTGTTATCGGCTATCTAGTACACTGAAAGGGTAATACGTTAGACCACGCAGCCACCAAAGCAGTATTTGTAGCTTATTAGTTGTTTAAATAAATAAATCTTAAATTGGAATGTAATGTGTTTTGATTGCTAAGGTGGATCTCATTGCTAAATACATGGCTAAGTTAAAAGAAAAAAAAAGAAAAAATGAAACAAAAATCGTTTATAAATTATAGCTTAGTGCGTTTTAAAACCGAGTCTGACAAATGAATTATTACTATATATTATTATATATTTCTATATATATTATTATTAGCACCGCGTCTTACTACCCGTTCGGGTTATACGCACTTACGCTAATGTGTAATGGTAGGGTGATTGTGAGATGAAATGGAGGACCTACAGTTTAACGTGGGATCCGAACCACGGTGGAGGCCTGGCATTCCCCACATTCACACGATGTCTTGTCAGAGGTTAAGGAAGGGTTTGGTAATCACATAAATCTGTTCCGGGACCGAGGATTGAACCCCGGCCGCCAGCACAGAAGTCTGACACCTTACCCCTAGACTACCAGGTCACCCACTTCTATATATAGATTAAATAAAAATTATCAAAGTACTTTTCCAGAAAAATATTTTTTGTATTCCTTGCACTAAGTAAATTATTGATTCCTTTTTTTTTTGTACCACTGTGCACTACTTAAGCTAATATGTTAGGAATAAGAAGGTTAAATTTAGAAGAAATGTATCCACATTTGCGTGGAAGAAGAATAGCTGAAAAATACTTAGTAAAAAACCACTCTCAATACATCTGACTTGGATTCGAACCCCGATGTCCCCGTCATCAGCAATCTAGTATATCGCAAGAGCAAAACCTTTGATCATTTGGTCGATATTCTTATTTACCAGCTGGTAGACCTTTGCGTTTGTATTAAATATGAATAGAGATAACGTAGAATATTCAATAATACAAAATTTGAAAGAAAACATTATCAGCGATATTATTTAATAATAATAATAATAATAATAGTTATTATTATTACTATAATTATTAGTATTATGTGTTCGGTCTTCTGACAGGTCCAATCCTTTTGTCAGTGACCTTAGACCGCCAATGGGCCCTGTCCTCATCTTTAGCTTTCTGTACTGGGATACTGCACTTTTCAAAGGAAAAACATATATATGAACGCCCTATTGTTATTTTGAGAATAACAGACCTTTGAAGAATTTTTTTTTATTAAGCCTGTACAAACTATTAAAACATATTCAAAATTAAATTAATTTATGAGTTGCTTAGTTAAGGTAAGGTATACTGATTTATTATTTCACCTGTGCAATTATTATTTATAGACGGAGATATAATATAATTATATCTAAACTATTAGCCAAGCATTGATAGATGTATCCCTGACGTCACCGTCTATGACTTGGGAACAAGTCCAGTTATAGGTTGGTGTGGTCCCGACATAACTTTTTATACAGGGATATTTAGGAAATTGAGTGCAAGCTAGAGCAAAACTTTTATTTTAACTGGTCCTTGATCTTGATTTATGTAAAATCAACCATTCCCCACACATCCTACCTCTTACCCAAATTCAATAACTAACAATTTAGGAAATATAGGCGTATATATTGCGGGCAAAAGCTCAAATCAAACAGATCGCGATTGGCCCGTGTAAATAGCGATGTGACTACCAGTTTGGGGCAAAACCCAATTTTCCGTTGCATATAATAATAATAAATATACATATTATTATTAATATTATTATTATGGGAATATTATGTTACGCACTATCTTGACTTACAAAAGAATTAAGTTATTAGTATATGTTTTTTATATAAATTATGAAAAGTGACCTGATGCATGTATACACTTTAAGTAAGTGCTTTTCGTTCATTCTGAACACTAGTCAGTAACGCAAATGTTCGTCACAGGTTTCTATTTATGCCGTGTAAGAGTCATAGCTTACGAAAAGGTGGAAAGTTAAAATCCAACCAACCACCAGTCCCTGCGACGAACCTGTGTCAAGGCCACGTTCCACATTACTCTCGTATAGGCTGTGCACGTGATTGTTTGCCCAGCTCTCGACATTGTTAGAAGTAGTCATTAGTGCGTAGCAGTTAATTATGACTTCTGTTTCTGATACACTTTTGGTGATATGAAAGAACGGTTTCACGTGAAAGTGGCTGGAATGAACAAAAGTAATTCCAGTAATTTATCAAGGAAGAAAAGTATTATGAACAAGTGAATGACGTGGGAGGGGCAAAGAAAGTTCCAAAGAGGTCATGTAGAGGACTACAGGAGAGGTTTTAGGTTTTAACAATAAATTAGAAAAATAGATTAACTGTCCTAACTACAAAGACTAAAGGTTAAATCTATTATGTTCTTAAGAGTGAAATTATTAATATTTTACATTCAATAAATTTAAATACTGTTCATGCTGGTCGAAATCGTATGGGAAACAGTCTAAAATCAAAATTTAAAACTATATTTAGAAATATCATAATTATATAATTAAATTTGCAAACTCTGTTAGAAGAAGTTCAGTCATCCAAAAAAATTGTTTAGTTGTGAAACCTATGATTTTTAATGAAATTAATGCCCGTGGACAAGTATATCTTATTGTGATGCAGACCTGTATGGATGTAGAATTCAAATTCATAATGGTTGATCAAGATCATATCAGTAAATTTGTGTCTCTACGTCCTTTAAAAACAAAAACTGCAGCTGAAGTTGACTATAATTTAATGGATGTATTTTGTTTCTTCGGAGCTTCAAGCGCGCTGCAATCTTATAATGGTCGTGAGTTTTAAAATGATGTAATAAATGAACTTATAAACATATAGGAAGGTGGCGATCGTCCATGGTAAAACTCGTCATTCCCAAAGATATGGAGTGGTCAATCTTGCGGACCAGAATGTAGATAATATTATATTTACTTGGATTTAGTTAGAATATTTCAAAACAGTGGAGTGAGGGTCTCAGATGTTGCCAATTCCGAAAGAACTATTCATTACGTAGTGGAATACAGCAAACGATGTTCGAAGCAATGTTTGAGCGTAGAGGTCATACCGTCTTAAACTCATCTGTGATACGAAATAATGTCCTGAATAGCTTATATAGTTTCACAAGACCTCCAACATGCACCGAACGCCATTCACGAAGAGATTAACCGAAGTGATGATTCAGTCGAACAAAATGACGAAGCGATAAATTCTAGTCAGGTTATTACTACAAATGTAGTTCCAGTAACAAATTATTGCTTTTTGTATATGTGAGATGCTATATGAATATAGTAATGCGTGTAATATATATTTTCAATCAGTTCATGATACGTATGCAGTAAAAGAATGCAGATGATTGTATTGTATAAGATGTCATAATAAGAAACGACAAGGGAAATCAAAAACCATAGCCCTTGAAGGCCTAGAAAAATAGGCAGAGAAAATTAAATGCTCAGGTGAAATGCATTTCCAAAACTGACTATTGGAACATCAGTGAAATTGCAATTCCTAGCGTAAATAGAAGTAAAGTAGACGCAAAGAATATTCTGGGGCTCGTTTAAGAAGTAACTGAAGATGGCTATTATAAATTAGGTACTTTGAATGGTACAGTCAACTGGTTTTTCTTAATAAATTAAATAAATGATTCTAAAGGATCATTTTTGAAAGCAGAGGACATTCCAAATAAAGGAATAGGTCTCAGAGAAGTAAGTAGAAAAGAATCGCGTGCAGATAGGCAGAGGTACGTTCACGGTTTTTGCAATTAGAAATGTTCAAATAAAAAATGTAAGTTCAAAGATAACAGCTTAAAATGTTATTCAAATAATTGGCATTCATCTCTTCTGTGCAACAACGAATACACCATTAGTTCGTTTATATTATTTCATACTTTAAGTTGCTATTTATTTTTATGTGTTATCACTAAAGATGTACTTATAATTTATAATTTTGAACTTTGTCATTTAAATATAATTATTTTACTTAATATGATTTTAATCTACTAAGTTGAACATCATTCTTACAGAAATACATTTAATTCTATAGTTTCTTAATGTTATAATAAACATTTTATGTTTTTCAATTAAATTGTAATGTTTTGTCAATACGTTTACTTTCTCTCGACACATCGAAGGGAAAGTATTGTCATTTTCAAAAAAAAATCCAACTCGATATTTTTTTAAATGTCAACCCCATGAAAGAAAAATTAAAATTTTTCGCAATGTCATCTGTTTGTATCTCGGGTTAGAGCCCAAACTGTTTTACCGATTGGGCTAAAACTTGGTATTTGGGGTTTTCATAGGGTTTTCCCGAGGGGTTTTTGTAAATCCAACCCTAAATTTAAGGGTAGTTTATTGAAGGGCAAAAAGAAAAAAAAAATCGATTTTCTCGAAACTCACTTTAACGGTTTTGATTACATTTTATATAAAGAAAATGTTTATCATTAATAAAAAGATGTAAATTCTCATTTTCTCATGAAAATGACTTTGAGGGTACTTTACACATTACCCATTTTCTTCATTTCTCCGCAACTATGTAAATAACTCATCATTGTAAAGTTGTAGTACTTGTAAAGATAAAAATCTTGTAATTGAAATATCTTTTTAAAAAACCAATACTTTCTGAGCTTTATGTATATATATATATATATATATATATATCTGGTAGAGAGATTGTGATCCACCCGAGATTCGGCATTTGCTCGAATCATTTTATATATGGCATATTTCAAAAAAGTTGGTCAAATCATATAAGTTAAGGAGAAATCCACTTAATAACATATCCATAAAGACGTAAAGGCATGGGCAAAAAGACCAAAACGTAATTTTTTAATGGGGCGGACAAAATCAAAAGTATATATTTAAAAAAATATTATCTATACTTAATATATATGAAAAAGGAAAAATATATACACATATAATAATTAAATATAAGCCTGCTTCATCTTAATTTGTATTAATAAAATGTGTTTTATTGCGATACATCTGTAATGTTTGTGAATAACATTTTGGCTCTTTATTTTTTATTTAAAAAACAATCATTAATAGGTTAATTTCAAATAAACAGGACGACGCACACTTTTAAAGATGAATAAAATTAGTGTTTGTACATCGATGTACGATCATTAAATATCAAAATAAAAAAATTATAGAATTGGCTTATCAGCTTTTTTTATCTAATGATTTATAATTATTTCTGGCATAACGAAACTATATTTATCTGTGAATATCTTCAAAAATCGCACTTAATGCAAAGTTTTTATGTTTTCTGCACTCCACGTCTTACTAACCGTCTCTAATAACCGATATCGAGCTATGCCGGTCGAGCGGCCACCGTCTTTAGCAATGATAGTATTAACACTTGCGGATTGAGGGTGTCATGCGGTCAGCACAACAAAACTTCCTGCCGTTTATCTCAGTTTTATAGAACGGAGCCGCTACCTATGTATTCAATTAGCTCCTCATTTGTCCTCCCGAGGTTGAGCTTTACCTCGTTTCAGACCCTCATTTATAGAAAATTTCTAGAAATATTGGGGGTCAAACCCGGGTCTTCTGGGTTTGTAGGCATGCACTCTGAATACTTGACCACAGAGGGGATTAAATTCTTTGAATATCTTATATAAATATCTGATTGCATTTACTATATTTTTTTTTAAATAAATCATTTTAAAATGGTATGTCTAATTTTCTCTTATTCTAATAAAATCAAACCCACCAAAGTTGTGAGTGACTAGAAACTCCCACTTGCAACAAGTAAAGAGATGTTAAAATTGCTTAGCGATATTTTACATTTTAGTTTCATATTTCTGTAGTACTTCAAGCTTGAGACCAAAACATTACTAAAATATAATATGTAAAGTCCGTTCACCGTAGGAATTGACTTCTGAAAGGCCTTTTTTCCTACCAGAAATCTATTATATAGTAGGATATTGGTAGGAAAAAAGACCTTTAAGAGAGTAATTCCTACCGTGAATGAAGTATATACAATCTTTCTGGTAGTCAGGATGTTTGCATGCATAATTCACCAGTAAGTCACACCAAGAAAATGCACCTCCCCAGTCTATTATGTTCACATTGATAATATTATTCCAAAAATCTCTACCACCTTTATTTTTTTATTCATGATCTAAATTAATCATTCTCTCTTACCCATTTATTTCCCCTCCGTCAGAAAACCGGACATTAAAAACGATTCATCACGTGAACATAAGAGAACAGTTATAAATATATTGTATACATATTTTAGAATTCATTTACAAAACATTAATAATTAATATTTTACTATTATCATTTTGTTTGAAGACGGGTGTAATGGACCTCACGAATATATTATTATTATTATTATTTTGAGTCTTTCGTTAGTTGTTTATTTTTTTTAAAGGTTATATTTCATTTCTAGAATAATATATATGTGTTTTTACAACCAACCCTTCGTAGACATGAGTAGGCTATAAATTCGAATTATTATCATCCCCCGCGAGTAGCAACCAACTTACCCCTATCCGGATCCCGATAAGTAACCTCATTACCGAGTACTAGTTCGTAATGGCGTTTCGTAGGTCGTCAAAATGTTTCTCCCCCAAACGACTTTTTGTGTTCTCACATTAAACCTGGGAATGAACTTTGCCTCCTCGAGGGAGTAGAATCAACTGCGTGAGGAGGGGTTAGGAGGGGGTCGGGGGAACCATAATTTGGAAATTAATACGCTTTGTGCTTGTGTTTCAGATTTAACAACACCAGTTAGGGTGATAAAGATGTTGGCTTGGATAGGGCATGGCCTATTAAAACCTGTTTCTGTGAAATGGCTCTCTCTCTCTCGCTATATATATATATATATATATGTATATATAATTTAATATTTTATTTCTTTGGAGATCAAGACATTGATATGATAACGTATTTAACACTTTAATTGTATTATGTCTCTAAAAACTAAAATGCGCAGCAATTAACTCAAATGAAAATGAACATAAAAATAAGGATTTACTGTAGATTTACCTAGATATGAATAATCGCACAATGAAATTAGAGGGCTATCAAGATGTTTCGTTTTTTAAAAAAAGCACGTGACATAGCATTTAATATTATTTTTATAGAAATTATAATTTAATAAAAGTTGTAATAAGTACTATGCATCACAAATTTTAATTAAAGCAATATTACAGCTTTATTAAAATGTTTATAGTTTTACTCTTAGAAATGATTATTATTACTAAAAGTATCACCCTTATCTTTAAATCATTTAAATTAGTGAGAAGGATTATAGGGGTTGGAAATGAACGCGAGTTAAGATCCATATTTTTGCAGTTTTTATAGCAAAAAACCTTTTTGAGTCAAAATAAAAATATATTGCCCTAATAGAAACAAAGACTTAAATTGTCTTCACATGGTGACCTCAACAGTTCTTAAATATGTCACAAACATAGCGACATTAGGCCAGGAACTTTTCTCTTTTTATAAAAATATGTAAGAAATTAAACCAAACGTATTTACTAAAGAAATATTTTACCACCCACTACGGTGGCCACGTGGTCCAACGCGCTACTCTTGGAGTAGGCTAGACTACCAATTACGGGGGAGATAGAGGTTCGAATCTCGGTTGGGAGTACCGAGGGTGATTTTTCCAAATTGGTTTTCCACTTTCCCTCCACGTAAATGTGGATGCACCTCCTTAAATATAGCCTTCCTAGTCCCAAAACCCATTACCGTAATTAGTACATATCATATATCCCGTACGAGTAGTAAGACGCGGTGATAAAAATATATATATTTTATTTATTTTAGCTAATAAAGTTTTTTGTAATAAAACAGCAAAAATACTTACCAGTAAACTCGCGTCCCCTTAGTTCCAACCTTAAGTATCTTAACTTAAATTATTAATAAACTTTTTTTTTTCGCAACGTTACATTCAATTGATTTTTATATAACTTCTCTTCTAATTCTAGTGCATGAAGAATAATTTTCCCAGTTTATATTTGTTGTTTAATTTAATCATATTTGTGATTTAATGTAGGTTTTCATTTCTTGTCTATTGTAAAACTTTGTGAAGGTTAGCCAACACTAGAATTTGTTAGAAAGAAAAAGGGAATAGAAATATTAATCACTAACCTTATTATCTTTACTACTACTACTACTACTACTATTATTCTATTTATTATAATAATAATAATAATAATAATAATAATATGGCGTGGCCAGTCATTCTAAGTATATATTCCAAATTTAACAGAAAATATATGATAGACACAAAAAATAAATAAACAACAGAAGTTTCATTTGATTCCATCTGCAACTGTATGGCTTAACACCTCCCACCCATGAATAAATCCGACAGCGATACGAATGTTTACGACAGTAATTCGCGCTAAAAAATATCCAGGTGGACTTCAATACGCATAGAGCCAACGTGGTATTAAACCTTGTACCTGTTGTAAACGTCGAACATTGTCCACTTTCCAGGGAAAGCTATGTTTTTTTTTTACTCGTAAGCTCTGCTCTTATTGTATATAGACCTCTCAAGGACAGTAGGAAACAAATGCTCTAAAATTACTCGTCTCTCCCCTCATCTCTATTAGGTTATGAGCTAGGTTAGTCTGACACACAATACATATTTGCATCATGGAATGATGACAATCCGCGACACTTCAGTTAAAACATTTTTTTTTAAAGGTCTATATATTTTATCGACAGATTGTACACCTACACAATATAGCAATCTCCTCAAAGTGGTTGGTTAACAATTAATTATTAAGTTGAACCTAAAAAACAACATTAAAGCGAGAAAACAAATTTCTAAACAATATAACAAAAACAGTTTTGTAAGTCCTTACTAAGAAAGAAACTAATAAAACAAAGGAAGAATCAGCAATTATTAAACAGTAAATACCAGCCATAAAGAGTCTAAAGAATCATAACCAATTCCTTTTACTTCGCTATTTTTTTCCAGACAAGGTATTATTATTACTATCATCATCATCATCATTATTAGGTCCTGTTATTAAAATTAAATCGTTTCATCATAAAACTAACATTTAATTGGCTTGTCTCAGATTTTTATCAGCGCAAATTGTGAATTTATTATTGTCCGATTAATTTAAAAAGTGGGGTAATTTACTTACACCGGTGTTTCTCAAAATGTGGTCCGCAGTATCCAAGAGAGCTTATAAAATTGATAATAATGAATTAACGAATATTGATTACATTTAATACAAAATGTTGAAATGCAAAAGATTAAAGATGAAATATCCATAAAAAGCTTATGCCGCATTTATTTACTCAGTAGACAAAATTAATATAGAAAAGAAAGTCGATAATAGCCTTAAGTCAACAAATCAGAACCATTATTTATAAACAATTTTGAGGTTTAGAGTACCAAAAACACTCAAAACAAATATAAGTTACTATTTAAATGCAGGACTTTTCTTAGCAGAAATCTTCTTTTGCGGGGCCCTAAATTATCTGCCTTGCCCCCCTCGACTCCACCAAAAAGCTTAAAAAGATATTTTTGTTTGATGTTATTAGAGTAACTCGCTTTGCTCGTTGAGGGCTCCGCTCCCAAACCCCCAGTAAATTTTATTTGCCGTTTTTTGATAGGTCTTACCATTTAGCCACAAAAGACCCCAAAGAAAGGTCTGCACCGATCTTAAAGTTTCTCCACCATTTTGAATTCTTTTCGGGGGTTAAAAATGTTTTTTTATTTAAACTTTTTGGAATTTTGCCGTCGGTTACAGGCTAGAAGCTATAAGTTTGCCAAATTTCAAGTTTCTAGCTCATCTGGAAGTGGGTAAACATTATTATCAGTGAGTGAGTGAGTCAGCCATTTTATTGTAGTATAATTTGAGTAAGTATAAATTCCACCCTTCACAACGACACCCCCTGCATTTCCTCCCGACGTTGATCTGACGCGTTTGATTTGCTAAATAGTTGTTGTGATGTCATAGCTCCTTATGATTTGATCAAAATAGGCTCTTCACAGCAACCCCCCCCCCCCCCTTGCTCTGATTGGCGGATCTTGTGTGTGCACGTGTGTGGATATAAAATTTATCATTGTAGGCTCTGTACAACGCCGCCTTACTGAGGTGGTGGAGGATCGAGGCCGTTATCTCTGCTTGCGTGGCTAGGTGTCAAGCACCAAACATGGTCAGCGCATGCGTGTGTGCCCTCCATGCTCCTTTTTATTACATGTCATACTCTCTCGAGTTAAGCATAGTTCCATTCTATATTAACTCATACATTCTATATCCAGACCATAACCTCACATTCAGCATGTTTCCATGACAAATACTGTAAATATCCTAAATGTGAATGTATTCCGTGTCAAATTCTGTCTCGTTAGAGGATCCTACGTCATAAGAGAACCAATTCTTACCCTAAACGAGTTAAACATAATTTAACTTCCGGTAACGAAAAGATTAATTAGAGTTTATCTCAGTAAGACTTGTTGACGAAAGAGGATGTATCATCTTCTGAGATGAAACTATATCACTACGTCAACACTTGAAACGAGTTCGAGATGGGATTCGTACTAGATAAAACAAGACGACGTCCTCTACCTCAAAACATTGAGTGAAGATCAGTGAAAGCCAGATGTTAATAAACTATATTTACGACTCTTGGTTTACTCATTATCAAAATAATGAATGATACTGTCGATATACTAAATATCGGAGACCCTGAAGCCTTCATATTGTTTCGAGTAGTTTCCGGTATCAATCCTACGCTTCGTACGTTCCAGGATTGTTAGCTAACGGAAACGAACTTGGGGTATCTATCTAGCAAGAAGGTGTTTACACCCTACCACATAGTTCGCTTCTACATAACAAAGACTATCACTCGCTAGTGGAAGTCGAGAGTACTTCAAGAATAGTCAATAGCGTGATACTTCATCTCTTCTCGAGAATCGTCTTTGAGATCAATGGGGTAGAGATTGATCAATCGAGAGATGAATATATTTCGACTCAGATTGAGAACTATCTATCTATAAGGAGAATGGCAGATACGTACTTGGAAAACGTAGGATGAAGGGATGAAGGAGTACGCTTACAAGCTGCAGCAGGTATCTTTGACGTATGCATCCTTTTAAGTTTCATTCTGAGATTTCTTGAAATCTCTTTTCGTATTTTTATATATGCTAAACAATAACATGTGCATGTTCTTTCGACAATAGACAACAGTGAATTACAAAGATCCAACCCTGAAACGCCTTTTAAAATCGAACTAAGTAAAATCTCTCAGCTAATGCCTCATATTAAAACAGAAAAGGGGAATCATCTGAGTCTGCTCAATTCCAACAAGAGTGGACGATATATAGATCTACCTTTACATACAAGGGAACTGTACGAATACTCGAACGTACCTGCTTCCATGCAACACGACTGGACGGTAAAAACTTAAAATTTTATGGGAAAATCTCGTTACGTCATTTTAGACCTTCAGTCAGGATGTAACAATACAACAGCTTTGTATAGAAGCATGTTCGGTCATTATCGTCTACAAGTGGCTAAACTCTACCTGAACTCAATCATGTACCCTTGCGAGGATATGAACTTGGACTTCAACCAAGATTCCTTCTCGAAGTTATAAGAAGACTACGTAAATTTCCAGACTTCGTACTACAGAATGAGCTCTCCTTTACCACTACTAAGCCCTATAGTTTCCAAATAAACCACATCTCTAGTTGTGTGTCACCAGCCAGCAGGAAGATACTCTCAAAGACAGTATGATTGCTTATCGTATTACGTTAGAGACATATGAGAATCCTCACCAATACTAAAGCCTTCTCTCTCGTTATTCAAGATTGTGTAGTCCTCTACAATCAATCCTTCCAGCAGTGATGCTAACAAGATGCCATCATAAATGGTTTGTTCGCAACTTGTACCCGTAAAGTATGTTTACCTACATGCAGGAGGTAACCATCTAACATAGCCATTCGTTTGATGACGCCAAATATATGTTCCTACCTCCATTAGAGATTGACTATCTTTCAGAGGAACATAGATTGGGTGACAACCCACCATCATGGGCTATATTGGCAGATAGGACCCACAACTCAGTACTCATAACTAAGATCACTGATTGACGAGCCTCTGGAGAAGGAAACGATAAAGAACGGGGATGATAACTTGGTTACAAAGTATCATCGACAACAGTGAAGTGCTCAACTTTTACGAGCTGGAAGATCTCGGGTTCCCCAAACTTAATACCCAAAGTAAGGTATTCAAATGTTCCAGTCATTCCAGCTCAGTCTTCATGTGCGCAACAGAAAATGTCCAACTCCTCTATGAATGGTTTAAAGGTTCTAGGTCTGATCGGTACAAAACATGTGTGAATTGATTCAGAGTGCTCTACAGAACGATACAGGTTCGGTCATTCCTTCCCTGCTGTGTATCGTCGCTATTTGTAACGAATACAAAAAGTTCATCAATTTCGATTAATTGTCGTGTTTCTGTGGGCAAGATGAACTGGATAATGCTGCCGTCATCGCTAATCCTAGCGGAAGATGTAGAAGACTACCACCCCAAGGAAGTAGGAGACTACCACTCCAAGGAAGAAGTAGTAGACTACCACCCCAAGGAAGAAGTAGGAGGCTACCACCCCAAGAAAGAAGTAGGAGACTACCCCTCCCAAGGAATAAGTAGGAGACTACCACCCCAAGGAATAAGTAGGAGACTACCACCCCAAGGAAGAAATAGGAGACTACCACCCCAAGGAATAAGTAAGAGACTACCACCCCAAGGAATAAGTAGTAGACTACCAGCCCAAGGAAGAAGTAGTAGACTACCACCCCAAGGAAGAAGTAAGAGACTATCACCCCAAGGAAGAAGTAGTAGACTACCACCCCAAGGAAGAAGTAAGAGACTACCACTCCAAGGAAGAAGTAGGAGACTACCCCTCCCAAGGAATAAGTAGGAGACTACCACCCCAAGGAAGAAATAGGAGACTACCACCCCAAGGAAGAAGTAAGAGACTATCACCCCAAGGAAGAAGTAGGAGACTACCCCTCCCAAGGAAGGAGTTGGAGACTACCCCTCCCAAGGAAGAAGTAGGAGACTACCACTCCAAGGAAGAAGTAGGAGACTACCACCCCAAGGAAGAAGTAGGAGACTACCACTCCAAGGAAGAAGTAGGAGACTACCACTCCAAGGAAGAAGTAGGAGACTACCACTCCAAGGAAGAAGTAGGAGACTACCACTCTGGAATCTGCTGAAGAGGAGGAAAACAAACCTTAACGTAGAGTTGTAAAACGTCAGCGATGTGCTTCACAATAATGGGTTCTATTTTATTCCAGGAGTAAAACATGAAAAATACACGGATGGTTTTGTCACTAAACATGTGTTTGCAGTAACGAGTGCTAATCTATCGGTCTCAGATGTGATGGAACCTCCTTCCACTTTTGAAGATCTTTTCCCCTTAGACTATATCAGCGCCAATGGTTGAACACAGCTTGGCTGGCCGACTGGGATGAAGTTGATTTGGACAATGATGAGACTTGCAACCTTGATGTATATACTTACTTGTTCTGCCGGTACTGTCTAGGTTTTCGGAAAGGATACTATATCTTTAATAATGTATATGAGTGAATCTGCATGTAATTTGATAGATATACAAAATGAAGGGTATGTGAAAAAAACTGCCAGTGTCTGCCTAGTATGTACTACATGAAGGACTGTTATTTGAAGAGACTGCAAACCTGAGAAAGAAGATCGAGATATAGAACGTATTTATAATAGGAAACCTCAATTTAATAACAAACTTATTTGTTTAAGTTTATCATCGATCCTTCTAAGATCTTCTTTAAGTTTAGCTATATTTGCTTACATATATTTAAGGTGTATTTATTATGTTAAAATATAAGTTTAGAATATATCAGAATATGTAATATGATAGAGTAGCCTAGGATGTATTAGAAGGTTTAGTAATATTTAATCATTAAGTAACGAATATTGTATCAAATATATTTTTTGTTAAATGAAATAAAAGATAAAATCATGTGGTGAGAATGAGTTAATAAAAACCATAATTTACTTTCTTGATTTATTAGACCAAAACAAAGATAAAATATTTATATACTAAATAAAATATATATTCTTAACAGAAATAATTGTTATCATTATATTTATAAATATTTACATAATATATGAAATATATACGCTTCCTGGAAGTTATTTTCATCGTTACATATTTAAAGATTTATATACTACATGGAATATGATACTCTCCGAATAATACATGAATATAATTTTCATCATTAATGATATAAGCTCTTCCTAAGAGAATATTATTACATGAATACGCTCTCCACATATTACAGACAAATAAACTGTTCATGCTACAAGATTGATTACATTAATATATTCTTCTTCATAGCTGTGCATAGTCTTTAGATAAAAATCATTGTTTCATTTCCCCTCACTCGAAGCCTGCTCATGTATAGAATAGTGGTACCACGGTAAGGTGTTAACCGTGCCGGGTACTATCCATCTCTCATCGTCTATGGACCATAGGTCAACTCTATTATATTTTGGGTGTATAGCATAAATCATACTGCTCTTATTGAACAAGCCTCTCTCATAACAGTTATCTCGTTTGTATAGCAGTCACGGTAGTCTTCTAGAAAAAGGGTTCGTGGAGCATTATCGACCCCCTTAGTCTCGAGCGTTTTACTTTCCCCTAGAACTGAAAAAGCGTAGGTTTGGAGGTAAACCTATAAACTCGTTAATGATTCTCGTCCTTGAATTTACCGATTACCCCTTTGTTGACTGTGGGCATACCTTTACATTGTATTGTCCGTAGCTCGTTGTGTCAAGGTAGTCTTTGGCTAAAGGAATGAGCCGCTGGTACGCATCCTCAACAGTCATCTCGTAAATAAGCGAGTCAGTATTCTTGTACTGGACAGCTTTGAGATTTACAGTATGGCGAATCCAAAATATGTCGGCATATTCTCATGGAGTTCCATCACTATGATTACCAGGATTTTCGATACTACTGTACGCTTCTAAAGTTATATTTGTTTTTACATTCTGATATTTGTTAACTTGCCTATACAGGAAGCCTACTATACGAACTCTCCCCAACTTATATTTTCCCCTTTGTCAGCTAATAAAGCGCCGGGGCCCCCAAATTGCGGGGCCCTGTGTGGTTACACCGTTCGTGCACCCCCAAGGGCGGCCTTGATTCTATGTAATTATACATGATATTTTTGTTCAAAATATAATTTAATAGAGTAATTTTTAATTGTATTTATAATCGTAAAATAGAATAATCCAAATAAAATGTTTTTCCTAGATAACGTTTTCCTTCCCCTCACCTACTCCCAGGACCTCGGTGGTCCCTCAGTGCACATGACTTCCATTTGATGCTCCCACATCACCAAAACCCTGAGAAACATTACCTTAGGCTAAAGATTCCTAAACTATTTAGAACCATGACCCAATTTTTAGAACGACAAAGTTTCGCCATCCACCATAACTCTAATGGAAATAAGGGGGGTTATTTTGAAATATAATTAATGTTTATACTGAAGTTTTTCTATTAAATTTATTATTGAATATACTAGCTTAGCAAAAAACTAATCTAATTTCTCGGACCGAGACTTATACGATGTGTGATCTTATTCCCGGTTCCTGTCGATGACGTAATTTATGTTAATATCATAGGCATGGATCATGAAACCCGATTCCTATCGCCATAAATTATACTTACTATCCCTATTTCAATTTTTTATTTTATTTTCAATCTAAATTTTAGCGTTTCTAAAACCTTTCATGACCCAATAAAAATCTGTTTGTGACCGACAGTTTTAAAACTTCCGCCTTAAACAATGATTGCTGGAGTTTTTCCAAAACAACTTTAATTTGAATAAAATAGTAAAATCATATATAGTACTTATGTAAATAACTCGTTTTTTAATTTTAATCATATTCAAGGGAGACAATGTTTAATTTGAAATACAATTTAAATATGGATATATTAAAGTATTTCTAAATTATTTGACTTTTCAATTTAACATTTCTAAAATTTATAGCTTACAGCTATTGAGAGTTAAATTCTAAATGAGATGCACGATTATTCAAAGGGCCAGCTAGTATAGCTCCTAATAAAGTCTCAATTTTTATTAATTTAGATTCTATATTATTTCCAGTGCTCGGATTTGTATTAATAACCAGCTGAAATACACGGTATTTTTTTAGTTTAGTGACTGTACGTGGAAGTTAACTTTAAAGTTAGTATCTTTGAACCTTGCGTTGTCCACAATATTTAGTAAAATAAAATCTCATCGGAATTTTAAAACTCTTGTCTAGAAGCGTATATGTTTATACACACGGGCTAATAATATTAAACATTTCAGATCTCTGCATGTGGTAGATATCACACAATGTTCATGACAGACAAACAAATTCTTAATTTGATTAATATATATAGAAGGAGCAAACCTTTAGAAAAAACAAACATTCATGTGAGGTCAACTTAGAAAACATTGAAAGTAGATCTACATACCAATGATCATAGGTAGAGTCTTGTCTGAAACAGAAAATTACTAAATTACTTTCACATACACATCTATAAAATAACACAAATCATATCATGATACATTGTTATCGACTTTGGTAGCAAAAAATGTGTTTGTATTTTCCAAAAGATCCCCTCCTCCCTCCCCCTTTTACTGAAATTGGAGTGTAGCTACATTTTCAGCTGTCAGAAGAATTTATTCCTCTGAAAATTGGAATGTAATATAATTTATAGTTGTCTGATAAGGTTATTTCTATGCAAATTGGACTGTAGTAACATTTCTAGCTGTCCGGTAAGGTTTTTCCTATTAAAATGGACTACTGTTGTTTTTCTAGCCGTCAGATAAGTTTCTTCCTATGAAAATTGGATTGTAGCTCTTACACTATTATCTGTTCATTTTGTTCAAGATGTTCGTTACGAGAAATGTTAAATAAACAGCAGTTGTTTTTCCTACGCGCGCCGGAGAAACGTGTTCCTTATGTGGACTACTACTTATTACCCTACTGTAATGGCAGCCTGGGGAAGGCCCTGTGTATGCAAGACACCGACTCAAAGACTAACTAACATTACATGAACCAGGGTAGGGTATGGAAAGGAGGGGAAGGGGGCTTGTGTTGGCTCATTTAAATTTGGGTTCGTTGTGCCAGTAATTTACAAGCTCTCTCTCCGCTCTTATCCCTCTCAAAGTCTTAGCCTAGTTCTCTAGTTAAGGGTAGGGGAGGGTTAGAAGAGGGGGAAAGGGGGGTCTCGGGGTCTTAATCTCAATTGTTTGGCTTGCCTAGGACTAATTAAACGGCGGGGGTTTTCATTAGAAGCCAGAAGCTCGTGGCTGAGTTTTGAGGAAGAGTGAGCTATCGCTTGGTATCGCTTTGGCATTAGAAAGTTGAGAGATCATTGCCGAACTTAACAAAAGTACGCCACCTATACCTTTCTTAACCAGTTCTATCCAGTCCACCTAGCTACACCCTATCCCTATCTTGAGCTGGTATCCAGTCCAACTCATTACACCCTATCTTTATCTTGAGATAGTTCTATCCAGTTCACCTCATTACACCCTATATCTTTCAGGTCCGTTCTAATACTATCATCTCATCTACGTCTAGTTCTTCCCAATGGTCTCTTCACAGTGGGTTTGCTAGTCAATACCCTGAACACGGTTCTATATTCTCCCATTCACGCTGCATGTCCTGCCCATTTGACTATCCTAACAACGTCTTGTGATGATAACGGGGTATGTAACTCGTCATTGTGTAACCACTTCCGCTCCTCAGTGTATACCCCTTCTTGAACAAAATATATCTTCCTAAGAACCTTGTTTTCAAACATCCCAAACTTATTTTCGTACCCGTAGCTAACCGGTATAAATATTTTTTATATATATTGTGAGTTTTACATTCATGGATAGCCGACGAGAAGACAACAACTTATTGAATGTATCCTTTTCCTAATTTCCAATTTAGTATTTGTTATTGTTAGGTAAAATTGTTCCTGGTTACTAACTGTATTCTACTAATACTGTTATTACAGAATAAGTGCTAAGGTGCATCTCCATTTGAGCTTTTTGCTCGCACGAGCCTAATGAGCTATGCGCGCACGCCCATGAGAAGAACATATTCTGTCACGAACGTCCACAGATGCTCCTGTTATGTGTGACTGCTCAGTTCGTTCACACATTATTCACGATGAACAATTTGGTGTGCTCTAATGTACATTATCACAATGTATGGGATAGTGACCTATAGTTTATCCGTGATGTATTTATTAATTGTTGAAACGAAATAAGATTATGTAAAAGAAAATACTGGGTGAGACGCTTTTATGTGAATCACTGTACATCTTGGTTGTTAAACATACCTGCTTGCAAACATTTTTAAAATGTCACCAAAAATACACCAGAGAACGTTGAATTTTTAATAAACGCAGTAAGATACAAGAATGGGAATCAGGATACAACAATTGGAGAGTCAGTACTCGTAAGACTGTCTTTCCGTAGCTACACAAGCATAATGTTTTTTATTCCTGTTGTGCAATATTCCATATTGTTATTATTATTATTATTATTAGCACCACGTCTTAATACCCGTTCGGGTTATACGCACTTACGCTAATGTGTAATGGTAGGGTGATTGTGAGATGAAATGGAGCACCTACAGTTTAACGAGGAATCCGAACCACGGTGGAGGCCTGGCATTCCCCACATTCACAAGATATCTTGTCAGAGGTGAAGGAAGGGTTTGGTAATCAGATAAATCTGTGCCGGGACCGAGGATTGAACCCCGGCTGCCAGCACAGAAGTCTGAAACCTTACCCCTAGACCGCCAGGTAACCTACTCCATATTGTTGATCGCACAATGTAAGGTACTTTACGTGCTCGTGTATTATTAGCTATATTATAGTTATATTACATTGTTGAACTACACAGACACTCGATTCAATAACCTCATTGTTTAACGCGCTACTCTCGCGGTAGACTAGACTGCCTATGATAAGGAGATCGAGGTTCAAATCTCAGTCTAGTGTTCTGAAATTGAAAAATGACACCTGGACACGGGAATCGAACCTGGGAACTTTGGATTAGTACGCCAATGCTCTTACGGGACGAATCCTGGATAGCTCAGTAGTAATAGCATTAGCGTACTAAGCCAAAGGTCCCAGGTTCAATCCCCGTGTCCAGGTGTCAATTTTCAGAATATGATATCTAAATGGAGTAATCCTCACTAAAAAGCATAAATAATAGTTCTGGCTATTTGATTCATCAGTCTGGTGTACTGAAGGTGGTTTTCCAAAAATTGTTTTCCATTATTCCTTCAAGCAAATATGGGTACATTTCCTTTAAATATAGCCTTCCCAATCCCTAAAACAAGTAGCGTAATTAGTACCTAATAGCATAACCCGAACACACTGAACACACACGCACGACTTATTTCCTTTTGAGCACGTTCACTTTACCGACAACCGACCGAGTGTTCGCGGACATGCTGATTTGGTCTGACGAAACACGTCCTCACTGGCGCATTGTCACCTGTTCTCGCATTAAACGCTCAAGTGGATACGCACCTATAGGTGCGTACTAGAGTATGGGGCTCCCGAACCAATACAGTCCCATTTTCATAGCAAAGGCCTTTTAGAAAATACAAACACATTTTTTGCTATCAACATTTATATCAATATAAAACTGTATTTTTTATTAGTGTTATTTTATAGGTATTAATAATGTAATAGAATGGGACCGCCTCAGATCACGTGATCTGAAGTATGAGCATGTGAAAGTAGATCTAGTAGCTTCTCTGAACATCAAATAAGGTCCTTGCTCTGAAATTTGGACTGTGGGCCAGTGGGCATAGTATCCGTCTCATTTTTGTTTTGGGTGGCCGCTGACAAATAGGTTGGAGTTCATTTTCCAGGTCAAGTAATCTGCAGCTGTCCCTTCCGATGGATAATATCAATAGATATAAAATAACAACAATAATAATAATAATAATAATAATAATAATATAGTAGAATGTTACAAATGTTGAGAGCAAAAACTTTTTTTTTCTTCTAAAAGTTCCGTCCCAACAGGATCGTACCACGGTGTATTTCCGAGCCGAGCGTTCCCACAAGAGGATTATTTGGGAAGCTGAGCTGAGGTTGGTTTCATCTCTGCATTGATCGTGCCGACCACGAAGAGCATTCTATACCTCCAGAGACGTGACCTCATTGATTCTAGGACAAACGAAACAACCACACCCCCGGACAGATAGTTTATCAGTTAGTCTAAAGGATATAAATTATATCTTGCAATACATATGTTTTGACTCCAGCTAGTTTTGAAGCCAACACCCTCTTATTAATGAGTAGTCACGCCATCAACTGAGCTATTTTAGTTTATCTTGAGTTAATATTTTTTTAGCACCACGTCTTACTAGCCATTCGGGTTGTACACATATGCACTAATTACTTTATTGTGTTATGGAGGAGCAAGGTCATATTTTAGAGAGTGTGCCAGAACTCGCGGCGAAAAATAGTGTAAAAACATTTATAATCTTTAAAACAAACCCAGTAAACTCAACCGGGATTCGATCCCCAAACGTCCCGTAATTGGCATTCCCAGTCTAATGCGATAGTTATGCTTTATATTAGCGTTTTCCAAACTGGATTACGTCATAGTCATCTCCGGTTCCGGAAGGAAATTTAATAATATTCTTTACATCAGTAACCAGGATTGTCAATTTTTCAAATCTGAATAGAGGGCATTTGCCACCAGAACAACCAGAACATGTGATTTTATTTTTAATTTTAGCACCACGTCTTACTACCCTTTCACCTTATGCGCTTTTGTACAAATAACGCTGATGCTTTTAAGGGATTAGGAAGGTTATATTTGGAGGAAATGTACCCGTATCTGCGTGGAGCGAAAATGTAAAACAATTTTGGAAAAATCACCCTCAGTACAACCGACTGAGATTCTAACCTCGATCTCCCCATTATCGGCAGTCTATAATTTACCACGCGGCCATCTAAGCGGGTCAGATCATGTGGGTTTTTTTTTAGTTTGTTTTATATTTATAAAATTTAAACTGTCTTTATTTAATGTACATAATATTAGTGACAACATTTTTTGGGGGACTCAAGCATGTATTTTTTCTGGTGGTCGATCCGAAATGTTTGGGAACCCCTGCCTTAGAACATTCGATCTCCAAAGTGGATGGTCATTTCTTACTCGGCCATTAGCGAACGAGTCAAAGCCACTATGCTCAGAAAACAGCCGGATGCGGCCGACACACAATGACTTGGATGTAAAATGGATAGATAACTCAAATGAACACTTGCTTTGCATTTACATAGCATTGATTGTTTGGAAAATATTATGATAGCTCACAACTCAATAATCTCATATATTTATTTTTCCATTTAATGTTTTGAATTAGTGCGTTTTAATTATAATCAAATGAGCTGTTAGTTGACATTCCAGTCATGAAGCGAGGGGATTAGGGGGTCTCAGCACCCGCTAACCCCCCACCTCTTCGAACTTTTCACACTCTTTAGATACGTAAATGCCCGACTCAAACAAAATAATAAAATACCCTTGGAAGCCACAAAAAACAAATACAATTTTAACAAAAATCAAATTTGCATAGGAAGACAGCTAGTTAAGTTCCTAGATATACTTTTATGTGTTCATAAGTCGAGTAATGTGATTTGAAACTGTCACTATTGATAAGTATTATTGATAACTAAGAAATAACTAAAAAATAAATTAAAAACTTATTATTATTAACTGCAAAAATTAATGTTTGCATTTTCTAAAAATGTACTTCTACGAAAATCCTACTTATTAACTTATCTAAACTGAATGCTATCTATATTAATTTAGTTATTATGTAAGGGCATAGCTTTTTGTTGAATTATCGTTTTTGAGAGTAGGGGTAGGCAGATATAAAAACTGTATAAAAAATAATAATAATAATATAGCACCGCATCTTACTACCGGTTCGGGTTATACGCTTTAAGTACTAATCACGCTATTGGATTAGGAATTGGGAAGGTTGAATTAGAGTAAGTGAACCCACATTTGCGTGGAAGGAGAGTGGAAAACCATTTAGGAAAAACCTCCCCCAGTTCACCCGACCGAGATTCGAACCTCGATCTCCCCGTCCTCAGCAGTCGAGCTCAACACGACAAGCGCGTTAGCCAACTACACCACCGAGGCGGGTTGTATAAATAATGTCTGATTTAAAATATAAAATAGCATGTACGACTCAGTGTATGGATATTGATGCGAAACTAGTATGGAAGGATAGGGGGAATAATGGTGATAGTAAGGATGATTTAAGTACAAAGTTATTATTATTATTAATAGCACCGCGTCTTACTACCCGTTCGGGTTATACGCACTTACGCTAATGTGTAATGGTAGGGTGATTGTGAGATGAAATGGAGGACCTACAGTTTAACGTGGAATCCGAACCACGGTGGAGACCTGGCATTCCTCACATTCACAAGATGTCTTGTCAGAGGTGAAGGAAGGGTTTGGTAATCAGATAAATCTTTGCGGGGACCGGGGATCGAACCCCGGCCGCCAGCATAGAAGTCTGACACCTTACCCCTAGACCACCAGGTCACCCTTAAGTACAAAGTTGTTTTCTGAGCTATATGCACAGTTTTTAATCTACCCCGTAAGTGAACGGCGTGATTAGTTATGTAAGTGTAGGTAGGTGTAAAGCAATAAGAATTATCTAGTTGTAGGTGACCGGGCGGTCTAGGGGTAAGGTGTCAGACTTCAATGCTGGCGGCCAGGGTTCAATCCTCGGTCCCGGCAAAGATTTATCTGATTACCAAACCTTCTCACAATCACCCTACCATTACACATTAGCGTAAGTGCGTATAACTCGAACGGGTAGTAAGACGCGGTGTTAATAATAATAATAATAATAATTATCTAGTTATTGATAAGTTAAATTTAATCTGCTTATACAAGCCTATATAATAAACAAGTACTCACTATATAGGCTATATTTAATTTAATCTGTCCAAGGTAAAATTTGTATGAATAAAAGTAAGATAACTTTTCAAATATACGTTACCAGATATTAAACTTTTATATTAGTGAACAACGCCAGAATTTTGTTCTTATTTTTACTTTTACTATTTTAACACAACTGTTACATTTTGATAAAATATTTAACTAGATAAAGCTTTAATTTTCTCGAAACATTTATATTAATGGGCTACTACTGTATCATTTTAATCACCAATTAGCGAAGCAAAAAAGGTTTAGCACCAAAATAAACACTCATTTGTACGATGAAAATTGGTTTCGTTACTAATAGATTACTAATGAGGACCTCGTATATTACTGCTATTAATCAATCAGTTAAATGTATAATTTAAGTACACCTATGTTATCGTTTTGATTAATTTCTTAATTTAATTTTAAATAATTAATTAACTCTAATGGAAACGTGAAACTAGTTTTAATATACGAGAATGAGCAAGTTTTGTTCAACTGTGGCCGTAGCAAAATTTATATTTATGTCAGTACTCCACAACTTAATGAGTTAATTTGGCTTGTAGCCCACATCAGTGGCCACATATTCTAAGGCGTCATCATTGCCCTAACTAGAGAGCTTATGACAAAGAGATCGCATTTCGAATCCCAGTTGGCTGTACCGAGTGTGTTTTTTTTCCCAAAATTGTTTTCTATTTTTCTTCCACGAAAACTGGGTACGATTTCTTTAAATTCAACCTTCCTCATCACTAAAACATTAATGTAATTATTACGTATGTGTGTAATTCAGATAAATAATAAGACATCGTATTAAAAAAATTAACTTGTTCTTACTGGAACAATGAAAATTAAATTTTATTAAGCTCTCAGTACTAAAAATAGTGATTACATCAGTTATTTATTAGTAGCTTGCAGGTGTTTTATTTATTATTACGTTAAAACTCCAACCTGGTAAATACACCCATATTAGCTTAGAGAGAGGATTGAAAATCACGTGTCGGAAACTACACCTTGCCGAAATAAGACTTCGTTATTGGCAGTACAGTTTATCACGAGACTAACGCCTTAGGTTAAGCTACATCCGATGTTGTTGATAAACATTTACTCTCATACTTGGGACAACTTATTACTTATATATTCTAAATAATAATATTTGTTTATTTACAATCGTGAGTTTTCATCAAATTAATTTGGTTCTTAACGTGAGATGGAAAAGTACACGAGGAAACATCCGTATTTTTACAGTTCTCATAGAGAAAACATTTTGTTGTTGTTGTTAATAAAATACAAAAATAAACACTTCAGTGAATTTGTTTAGTTTGATTTTCAACAAATAATTATCTCAACAGAGCTTGAATATTTGTCTTGGTAGTCCTAAAATTTGACCGGGATTTTTAAAATGGAGATAAGAAGTCCTTGTTCGAGTTCCTTGGAGACCATGAAGAATATTCAAGACATGTTCAGATTTATCGCTAAAATTTACTAAAGCAAACGTGTAAAATGAAGATATATTTTATTTATTCTGACAAAAAAATTGTGCTTTGTTAAAAAAAAACTGTAAAAATATTCAACTCTGCTTACTTCCCCTTCAGCCTTACATTAAATAATAATATTCTGAAAACTTAGAAATAGCATCAATTTCTCTATTTCCCAACCACATCACCATTATGAACACGGTCACAAAACGAGGAAAGTAACAAAACTAACACAAGAAAGAGAATAGTTGTGCAAAAAAAGAAAGAAAAGAAGACTGATCTAACATCCAGTCTCGATGACTTAACGGATGAGAATTGCACCCATAAAAAAAGAGAAAAAAAAAGGAGAACGTTAAGGAAAAGGGTCAGAATACTCGAGTAGAAGCAACGAAATGAGAGTTGTCAGAAGGAAGACTAAGAAGAGAATAAAAAAAAGNGGGGGGGGGGGGGGGGGGGGGGGAGTGAAGTGAAAGACGAAAAAGAGATCTAAGAGTTTTCTTGGGGCAAATACTCAAGACTCCCTCCCACTCCCTTCTCCCCTCGCACTAAAGTTGTTGCAGAGTGTTTGCCCCAACCGGACTCTTGGGAATTCTGAACGAGGCAAATCAAAGCTTGCCTGCTCTCTACAGCTTCATCTTGAGACCAACAAGACGAAACTTAACAATGGGATATGAGAGAGAGAGAGAGATATAAAGAGAGAGAGATCAAGAGTGAGAGAATTAGAAAGACGTAGAAAGGGAGATCAGGAGAGAGAAATAGATCAGGAGAGAGAGATAAGGAGAGAGAGAGATCAGGAAAGAGAGATCAGGAAAGAGAGAGAAAGATCAGGAGAGAGAGATAAGGAGAGAGAGAGAGAAATCAGGAGGGATATAATAAGATAGACGTAGAGAGAAAGAGAGAGAGTATCAGATGTGTGGCGAGAGAGAGAGAATTACGAACCAAAGAGTGTTATCAGCAGATAGAACATCGACCGAAGAAAGAAAGAGTTAGGCAGAAGTTAAAACCGTAGAGACATTTAAAGAAAAGAAAGGCAAACAGAAAGAGTCGAGAAAAAGACATAGTAATGGTTATGAAAATGATATGAGGGGGGGTTCAGACGAAGAGGAAACAGACACAAGGACTGATAAAGATAATCGAGAGAGAGAGAGAAACGGGCAAGGGAGACACACGGACCGAAGGAGTTGTGTAGCCAAGCGGAATAAAGATTTGTTCTTGTGCAGGGATTATCTCCACCGTGGAATAACCGCTCATTCTCTTCTTTACACCCTTACGATACTCCATCCCTCCATTCTCCGAGAAACTTCCTCCTGTTGAAGTCCTTCCTTTTACATGACTGTGATAACTTTGTTCTGAGACAGAACCTTGTTTGTTAATACTTCAGAGAACGGAGGTGAAATGTTTTGGTTGAGGCGAGGAAGGAAGGAAGGTTTTGTTAGGATAAAAAGGGGTTTACTTGAGTTTCGAGGGTTAAGACCATGGGTCATTCTTATGATCTAGGTGATCGTCTAGAATTGAATCGGAAATTTGATTAAGTTTACTACCTTATGGAGTGGAGAGGTGGATGCTCTGATTTAACTTCAAAGCTAGCTTGTAGTGGGAAATGTGCAGGTAAATTCAAGTGGTCAGTGATCAAATTCTGGCATTTCTTGAAATAAGCCTTAAGTTGCCCATCGTGTACATTCAAGGTCAAGTGNTTTTTTTTTTTTTTTTTTGCTCATTAGGTTGACACTAAAATTAATAATCAATTCAACAAAAATAATGATAAAAAATATACTATAAATTAATGATAGCTTCAACAGTGGAGTGGTGGTAAAACGCGGTGCTAAATAATAACAGTAGAGTAACAATATATTTTGTAGTTGGTTTATCTTTAAAATGACTTAACCTTCCTCCGATATAAACCCTATATTTAAAATTATATTATCACGTCAAAGGGCCTCAAAATTTAAATTTCACCCAGGAATAAAAGCATCTAGTAATATTTTATTTTTCTAATGCATTTTTCATGACCACCAATGTGATATGGTAATCAGAATTCCTGGCTACAGATCCAGACGTTCCGGGTTTAATCCCCGCCGCTTCCAAATTTTTATGTGAAGCAGTGAGTCCGGAATGGGGTCAAACTCGACCTTGTGAGGACAAATCAGGAGCTACTTGAACAAAATAAAAAAGCGGCTTTGGTCTAGAAAACTGAGAATAATGGCATGAGGGTTCGTTGTTCTGACCACATGACACCATCTATACGCAGAAGTTGATAATGTCTTCACCAACAGATAGCAGTCGCTTGGTTGGTATAGCTCGACTACGCGCTGAAGCGATGGAACATTTAAGGTTCTTCATGAAATTTAAAAAAACATTTTTTAATTGTTTAATCATCTCCATTACATTAAAATAATTGTGCAAGGGAATTGATTTCAAAGAACGAGATTAGGCTATAATAGGTTTCTCACAGGACATATCTTTTAGAAAATACTAACATGTTTTACGTAGCCAACAATGATAACTTTTACTACATTATTATTGTTATTCTATAGGTATTAATAATATCTATCAAAAATGACAGCTGAAGATCACATGACTTTACGTATAAATATTTTAAAGTCGGTTTAGTAGCGTTGTTAAATGTTATATAGGGTCCATCCTAACAGAATTGTATTATAGTTAATGTAATTTAACTCATAATAATATCTTTATAATAACCGTCCACAAATATTAGCTCATTTGAGGTAATTTTTTCGTCGGTGATAACTCCTTTAATTTGTATAACTAAATTACAGTCCCTTCCCCCTGTTTAGGAACGACTGCAAGCAACAAATATATAACGTCAGAAGTGTGTTTTTGGGGGTAGTTACCTCCCTGACCCCTCCCTCTCTTTAGCCGTGCCATCTTCCACACTCTCTCTCTCTCTCTCTTGCCCCTGTATCTGAACTTCTCGCTTTCCATCTGAGCCACTGGGGACTTGTAAGTTGCGTTTAGCTCTAGTAAAAGCGGGAGTTATTGGCGGGAGATGTCTTCCCCTCCCCCTCAGATAAAAGTTTATTAGTTGCGAGAAATGGTTTGGATGGAAGGGAGAGAGAAAGAGAGATATAGTTCCTCGGAACTACCACGTCAGTGGAGCACGCGGAGAGAAATGTCCCTATCTTCTATTAGTTTGGTCGAGTATGAGGAGTCTATTTAGCCCTCTATCTCAGTGGCGCACACACAGATTTATGTTGGGTGTGCTATCGAAAGTAAAGTATCAATAAATTATTCTGCTATCATAAATAAAGTATCGATATCTTGTTAATTTCTACTATAGGAAGAATAGTACCAAAACTTTACTCATTTTCGTACTCGTATCAAAAGAAGGAAACGCTCCATGGCTTCGGGTCGCAATCGAGCGATACCAACTGACCATGTGGTCGCCGTCTGGTGGCGAAGATAGTGCCATTGAAAGAAAAGTATTGTTAAAATATGGTATCTGTATCAAAAGAATAAGCGGAAAATCTTATCCAAATATCATGATTTTTAGTTCTATTAGTGTTAATGATTTTTTGTTGTTGTATATTTGTACATAGAATCGTAATACTTGTCTAGGGAAATTAAATTTCTTAACCTGTATATTATATCACTAAAAATAATAATAATATAGTTACAAAGTCACAATATTGTAGCTTAGGGCCTATTTGTTGTATCTGTCTAATTACCGAAAGGATTTGTGGGTGCTTTAAATCAGACTCAAGAGAGTGGGTTCAAAAATATTACATTACTTTAATACTACATAAATAAAATAAATGATCGTTTATGTCGATACAATTCGGTATTGGGGTGTAAGTACCATCCATCATGATATGCGCACTCTCATAATTATTGTAACTGTACATTTGGCAGCATAAAGCCCTCTTGAGTCGAAGGTGGCATCGTTATCTGATAGATCAAGGTCTTAATTGATCATTAATTTGTAGGAAATGATTTCCATACGTCAATCACAGAATCTGCGTTAAAATATGAGTGAAAAAAATTACCCCAAGCACAGGACGACTACTGGATGGCTCAATGGTAGGAGCCTTCATTGGGTGTACAAAGTATATCATGCCGGGTTCAATTCTCATGTTCATGTGTAATTTTTCAATTTAAAGAATATGATATTTAAAGGCGGGTATAACCGTGCTTAACAAACATAATAGCTTGACTATCAAATCCATCATTAAATTTAATTTAACTTTAAAAAATTATTCTATATTAATTAAAAAGAGATTAAATATAATCTGATTTTAATAAAATTCGACATAGTAGGGTTTGATGCCATATCCCCCTACGATATTTTAATTTCAAATAATATATTTTTTGGATCGTGTATCTTTGTGATAGTTTCCGATTTAAGAGAAGTACTTTTTTATTTTTTTATTTTATAATTTAAACGAGGTGACAGTTTTATACTACAGATCAACATACGACAAACGTAAACTAGGAGTTTAAAAAAAATCTCAGGCGACACAATTTATCTCGATTATTTTTCTCTTACATCGTTTTACCACCTACCGGGTATTTTCAACTTTGTATTCTGGTGCACATCTTGCTACACAATTTCCCACCCCCCGACCTACCCACATCTCGTCCCAACACTCCCCCCTTCCCCTTTAACTTTCCATTCTTCCTCCTACAAAATTACTGAGCAACTAAAACACTGAGCAATCCCACTCACTTCTCTCGAGCCTGTCTTCTTGTACACTTTGCTTGTGTCGTATTTTATATTCTATAGTCTTCAGTGTCAAGGTGTAAGGACTTGTTCGGGTTGAGTTAGATATAGGGCTATTCCACAGTCTTTCAATGTCAAGGTGTAAGGACTTGTTCGGGTTGAGCTATACATAGGAATATTCCACAGTCTTCAATGTCAAGGTGTAAGGACTTGTTCAGACTGAGCTATACATAGGGCTATTGCACAGTCTTCAATCTCAAGGTGTAAGGACTTGTTCGAGTTGAGTTAGATATAGGGCTATTTCACAGTCTTCAATGTCAAGGTGTAAGGACTTGTTCGGGTTGAGTTAGATATAGGGCTATTCCACAGTCGTCAATCACAAGGTGTAAGGACTTGTTCGGACTGAGCTATAAAAAGGGCTATTCACAAGTCTACAATCACAAGGTATAGGGAATATTAGATTGTTCTGGTGCAATTTACGTAAATATGCTCCTATATTAAACCATAGTGCAAACATCAATGCTAAAATATTTTAGCGTTATGATGCTATTTTATATCACCATGCTATGTCTTACATTCATCCAAGCACCCCCTTGAGACAAAATTAATTTCCCTGCCTACCAACTTAAGTGTACGTTAAATTAAGTATGAACATTGCCTATGATAATTTTGAACTAACGAAAGAATTATTCTAAAACGCTAATGTTTTTGATAAAATACACTAACAATGATTTTGAGAAAATATGAGAAACATTGACTAAACTGCTCACTAGTCCCTATACATTGTCACGCTCTCACTCGGTATGCACAAAGCCCCTTCTTGACTAGTCTTTACACCTTGCCACGCTCTCGCTTGGTATGCATAAAGCCTCCTCTTGACATATCTCTACACCTTGGCGCGCACGCACGTCTCTTGTTACATTATAGTGTTCTGCATATTCTACGCTCTGCTCTGCAAACGAAGCCAAGAACCCCCACCCCTATGAGACTACATTCATTCCTGTTCTTCCTCCTTATTATTACCAACTAACTTGAACAACTTTCAATTGTCTTATTAATTAACAACTTGGAAACGAAATGGGGGTTGGTCACAAGACTAACGGGACTAACTGGAATAGCACGCCTTTACTTTGACAGATTTTCTATAAAATCCGACACTTCGTTCTACTTAGAAGAAAAAGAAAATAATCTATTATTATTTTCCTACAAAAGACACTCTTTCCCTCACCACAGGAGGGTTTTAATTCAAAAGTTACCTCCCCCAAAATACACCTCAATACGTAAGGATCTGGAAATAAAGGATGATACTACAGATCTACTTATTGAATCAATAATTAAATATCGTCCACAATTTTATTGATTAGTAGTTATAGTATTTCATATTAAAATGATTTTTCCGAAGTGTTTGTTTGCAAACGTTAATGGCTGTATATTATTATAAACTTAATTTTTTTTAAATCTCTCTCTATGTACTGTGCATACGTGTATATATATATATATATATATATATATATATATATATATATTCAGAAATAAAGGAGGAATCAGAGGATAGGAGGGCGCATTAACGGTCTAAGTATGCTGTCAAAAATTAATGGAATTGTCGTAAGATAGAACACCTATTATTAATAACAGATATTAAATATACATATATAAGTTGATGTATACGTTTATATATGTATATTATATAGACATATATACGTGTATATAATTGTAGAGAAAGAAAAATGTATTATTTGAGATTAATATGCATAAATATACATATAGGCCTATAATCAGTCCAATTTTCATATGAAGGAACTTATTTAACAGCTATAAACGCTAATAAATCTACCTTAACATATTTATACGTCCATTCATATTATCTGCAGTTGTCTCTTATTTTGAAAATTAGACTGTAAATAAGCATATATATTTTAAGATTAATTATAAAATATTGAATAGCTTGATATATATATTCAATTTAGGGCTGAGCCCTTGAATCCTTGAATCTCTATAATCCTTAAGGATATTCAAGAATCAAGGAATCGAGAAAATTTCTGATTTGGAAATTAAATCCTTAAAAATAATGGTTTTCAATTTTTCAAGTGAAATTTGTTTTAGAGCTCTAATACTGCTTATTGTTTGTTCAGAACTAATTATAATTTTAGGATGAACTTAACAACGAAGCCCCAGACCAGTAGTTTAACATTTAACTGAATGTATTAATGTTATAATGGATGTAGGCCTATTATAAGAAAGATTGTTAACTATTAGTTACTATTTGTGTTTTTTATTATTCTATTATGTTCATAAAAAAAATTCAAGATTCGGGATTTGAAGGTAAATTATAGATTCAGATTCAATATTTAGATTCATAAAGGAGGGGATTCAATCCAATTCTAATTCAATTTCATATTTTATAATTTTTCTTTAAAATTTAGATATGGATATAAACACAATATATATGGATATTTATATATGGATATATATTACTATTATTATTAATATATATATATATCCCTAAATTATTGACTATATATAAAAAAAATGTAAATCAAAACCCAATAATATATACTAGAATTACCTTGTTTAAATACTGTCTATCAACAATTTAAAATAAAGATGATAGGGGTGAATATCAAGAAAAGTAAACAGTATTTGTTTGTAGAAAAAACATTAAACATTCACGCAGATACAAAATAAATGGTACCGAGCTCCTCATGGACTATCTCACTCCATTGTTTAAAATTGGAGATATTTACTCAAAACTCATAATATATGTGAAACGAAATACTATACACTAGCAAACCTGAGCAAAAATTGCATTATACTTACGTAAATCATTTTTTTAACCCCTGGTTTTAAATTTTATTTTTAGGAAATTAAAGTCCTCATTTGTATATTTGGACAAAAAAAATCGATTTTGGGTCTTCAAGGGTTAACATTTCGTATTAAAATTTTGACTTCCGGTTAAAATTTAAAAAAAATATTCAAAATTGTTAGAGACAATTTTTATAAAATCAATTTTTTCCCATTTCTCTCTTAAAGAAACTACCCTTAATTTTAGGGTTAGATATTCAATTTTTAAAAAACCATTGGGATAACCCTATTAAAATCCTAGATAGCAAGTTTTAGCCAGATTGGTAAAATAGTGTAGGCTCTACTCCGAGGTAGCGATAGACAGACAGACGTAAATGTGAAAACTACTTTTTCGGATTCGGGGGGGCCATGAAACATCGAAATTCATCATAATCTTGAGTTCAATTATTTTGACGATCACAATAATTTCTATGCATTTAAGGTAGCGAGAAATTAAAAATACTTCCTGTGTACTCCCTTGGATATAAAACCTTATCTCCGGCGTCAAAACTGGCTACACTATGCCAGTTTGTGGCATTACATTAGTATACAGCTTTGAGGCCACATTTATACTTGGAAAATAATCGATATATTATATCTTCGAATTGTGCCGACAAAAAAAAAGTAAGGTACGTTTCCTTTGTAGCCTCGAAAAAAAAAGTATTAAAAATGTAATATGAAATGCAAGCTTTCACCATTTTAAAAATGCTGATTATACACCAAATAAAATTCCCCTAATAATTTAGAGGGAAAAGAAGAAGAAAAATGGTCCCCAACAATAATCTAAGACTTTCGTTCTATTGCATATTTAATTGAATCGATAATTTTGCAGGCCTTACACATTATCCACGCTTCTCTGCGAATCCAACACAAAACAAACAGGAAAAAAAAAATCTTTCACAAAAAAATAAAACAGGGGTGACGAAGAGGGTAAAGTATTTTTACTTTTTTTTTTCATTTGGTTGTTATTTCTGTAGAGCCTTCATATTGATCCAACCTCCCTAAAAATACCAGTACTCTCTGTATGACTAGAGAACTGAAAGAAAAATTCATATCACAAATGGGGTATGTTTGAGACCTTATACACATACATATACACACACACGTACGTCAAAAAGAGCTAGAATTGATTTCTGTCTCTTTATCTATTCTCTGATGCGAGATAGCTGTACCCGGTTCGACTACATAACCACCCATATAAAAGGATGGGGGATTTGTAAGATCTGGTATTGTACTGCTTGGGGTTGAGGTAAAGGGTGGGTGGGGGTCGCGAGGGGAGGTGAAAGGGGGTTTGTTGAAGCTTCTCTTAGCAAACACGAACACATCGGAGCTACAAGATGAAGTGTGCCTCGAGGCATTTACTCTGGGGTGGAGTTATTGCTGTGTGCCTTAGAGACTTGACTTCTGATGAGGAAGGGGGGACGCGAAGGATATAGAGAGTGAGGCAATGTGGTGGAGGGGGTCGGGTGAGGAACCGGAGGAATTACTGCACTTGAGAATGACAGTGATGACTTACGTTCAAAGGTTTCAAAGCTGGGTTACATGATGGTTGGGATAAATTTGTATTACATTTGTATGATATTACTATGTGTAGAAAATTAAACTATACGTATCTATTGAAAAAACATGTTATTTAAGGGCAAAATATAAATTGATTAACAAACACATATACACAAACACACACACACATACTAACATTGAAATAAGATTGGATAATCACATTAAGAATAAAAAACTACCATTAAGTGCACGAACTGAGGGCCAAGTGGACAATTTTTTTTATCTTACCCTCCAAATCTAACGACATTGTAATGTAACACATTTTAATTAAGGGTGAGGAAGATAGGAGTTTAAAGGAAATGAATCTCCGTTTGCGTGGAGACGTGTGGGAAAGTTTTCATGGAAAACCTTCCTTTGTACACCCATCTGGAATTCGAACCGAAATACCCTCGTCACTAGCAAAACAGTTGAAATGAGTCTGATATGTTTTAGTTCACGTGTCCACCAATGCGGATGAACTTAGTCAATACATTTTAGGAAACAGCACGTTAGCGCGGAAACTGTTCGTTAACTACTGCGTGATTACCTGATTACTTACAAATGCAGTAGGATAGTCATTAGTAGTTTAAAAAGGGAGAACAGTATATTTGTGTAATTGTATCACTGGGTGAACGTGGAAAAATGTTGCTTCATGTATGTACTTATTTTGTTCCTCTTCTGATCATAAATCATTCAGGGGATGTTTCTCTTGTTCCAGGTTACGTCCAGGACCTCTCTTCGTTGCACTTCGCCGCGTACCTGTCCCGGGCGGACAGGGACCGTGACGAAGGTGTGACGTCACTTCACCACCCTTCCCAGCACCCACCCGCCACGCCACAGCAGCCATTCACCCACCCACCCTCCTACGTGACCCTGCGGACCGCCGCCGAGGTCGCCGCGGACGTCAGACTCGCGTGGTCAGATGCCCAGTCCCCGCCTCCTCCCCCGCCCCCGCCGCTCAGAGCCAGGAAGTCTCTAGCCATGTGCTTCACCAGCACCGGAGCCGCCTTATCGCTGCCGCCCAAGAAGAAGGACATCTACAGGCCGTACTCCTTGGATGACCGGCCTCTCAGGCCTCCCTCCCCTCCACCGTCGACGGCGCCACCCTCACCTCCGACGGTGATGAGGCAACCCGCCGAGGAAGACCTCACGGCAGCGCATGCCATCTTGGACCTGAGCGCCTCGACGAACTCTGCGGTCCCGACCGTCCCGACACCAATACTGAGGTCGCTCCCCGAGGAACCGAAGAGGCCTTTGTCAGCGCAGTCATTCATCGCCGCGCAGGCAGGTAAGACCGTCGCTTACACCTACGAGGCGTTCTTCGTGAGTGACGGCCGGTCCAAGAGGAAGACTATAGGCGTGCTACCGGGTGTAGGGGTTCCCCCCAGCGGGGACCAGAGGCCAAGGTATACCTGCTCCGAGTGCGGGAAACAGTACGCGACGTCGTCGAACCTGTCCCGGCACAAGCAGACGCACCGCTCGCTCGACTCGCAGTCGGCCAAGAAGTGTATCACCTGCGGTAAGGCGTACGTGAGCATGCCCGCGCTGGCGATGCACCTGTTGACTCACAAGTTGAGTCACGCGTGCGGCGTGTGCGGGAAGCTGTTCAGCCGGCCGTGGCTGCTCCAAGGTCACCTGCGCTCTCACACGGGAGAGAAACCTTTCGGGTGTGCGCACTGCGGCAAGGCGTTCGCCGACCGCAGCAACCTGCGCGCGCACATGCAGACCCACTCGTCCGACAAGAACTATGCGTGCACTCGCTGCCACAAGACGTTCGCCCTCAAGTCTTACCTGAACAAGCACCTCGAGTCGGCCTGCTTCAAGGAGGGAGGCGGCGCCATACCCGGACCCGACGAGGCAGCGTCGCCTGTCATGGCAGCGTGCCCGTCCCTTTCGCCCCCACCACACCTACCACCGGCCACCCCTGTGCACCTTAGCATAGTTTACTCCTGCTGAGATTTCCCTCAAGGTTGACTCCCCTTAATATGGGAGAGTATGGGAGGCGATAAATGGTAGGTGTTTTAGCAGTTTTTATCTCAAACCCCTTTTTTGATCAAAATAAATCAAATATGTCTCTAGTACAAACGTAAGAGTTTAATTTTCTTCACATGTTGACCTCAACAGTTTTTTAATATCTGTTAAGGGTGTCCTGTAATTAATTTAATGACAACTTTTTCCGTTCTTTTAAAAAGTTTCTAATCTAATGCCAATATGCTCAAGAAAGATATTCAGCAACTGTTGATATTTGAAGAAAATTAAACACTACGTTTCTACTTGAGCAATATTTGATTTATTTTGACCCAAAAAAGTTTAAATATAAAAACTTCAAATCACTTCCGTTTTCTCACGTTCCTCACCTTAACTTACCTCACGCGGAGGGCTTTACCATAATTTAACATCTTTACCACAATTTTCCACTGATTTCTAGTCTTAGCTCAAAAAGTCTACTTTATAGATCTGAAACATTGACTTGAAATATTTCGTCATGCATGAACTTGTTTTCAACCTAAAATATATTGCTTGTGGCAGGAGATCATAAACTCATAGGAATGTTTGTGGCGTTGAAACAACAGGACAGGATAAAACTATCTTCTTAACAACGGTACCCATGTGTGGACTTATGAGAGAAATATTAGTTTCTTAGGATGGTTACAGACTAGCTTTCATCTAGAAAAATAATATTTGACCAACTTTATTCTTGAGAATGTTATTTTAAATTCATCGTCAAATGTACTAATTTTTAAAATCAATATAATAGCATTCAAATAATTTATTTATTTAAATTCATAATTATTCCCTTCGCAAAAGTTTTTCACTTAAAATAAACATTGAGCTTTGTGTTTCCTGCTACAAACATTATAATCATTTACGATTGCTCTACGTCTTGATATATTTTTTACCTATGAAAAGATTGGTAAACATTTCACTATTAGACTCGGAAGGAAATTCTCATATTGGGTCGGTTTCAAAATCTCGCCAGCTCGAATCAAGGTATTTACATTTTATTAGTAGTTGAAGTGCCCGGTGCTGCCCGGGGGAAATATTTAGTTTAATGATTGTACTTGGAAAGTAAGTTTAAATTTTCAAATTCCTACTTCGACGTGCACTTTTTCGTACATAGAGATTACTAATTTTTAAAAAGTCATCTGCATGCGGTAGATAATCACGCAATGCCCATAAAAGACACGCAAACTCTTCATTTTATTAATGTAAATTTAGGCTTTCGGTTCAGAATCCCACTTAAAAACTCCCATCAGCCTAAGCTATATATTGCTTTAGATTTTCTCTTGCATGGATACTTAACTGAAGATGTCAAATTCGATACTTCGACACCTTCGATTATTATCGATAGTAGAAACCATCGATAATCGATCTTTTTTAACGATTTTCTCTATTTCGATTCTTATCACTCAGATACCAGATAAATGAAAGTTTTGGCATTTAACTAAAACAGCCGACTACCTTTGTAAGTAGTTGTAGTGTCATAAAAAATGGCCTATAAAGTTTTTTTTTAAACTACTAACATTTTACGATTATTTATTTCATTTTCAAATGAATTAAGATTATTGTATTATAAATTAATAGTTTATTTTTTTTAGGTGAGGTTGAATGCGAGGGAAAAAATATTGTAACTATAAAAGTGTATTATTCGGAATCTAAAATCGAAAAATCGAGGTTAACAATTAAAGAATCAAAATCTAGAAAAAGAGAATTCATGACATTTCTAGTATTTACAAACTTGTCATCCGGGCAACATTAGGCAGTTTAAGGTCTAAATAATTATAATATTGAATATTTTAAACTATTATTTTAACTACTATATTTTTATTTTGTATTTACCTATAAGGATATAAATATATAAAAAAACGAGAGCTGACCTTCTATGAGCTGACACCTTTGGAGCATAGGTACTTAAAAACAATTCGGCCCATACCATAATATACATTAGTTCTCTAAAAGGTACGAAAAATATTTTTTGACAAAATGAGCAATTTTAGTGCATTATTTGTAATATCTTTGTAATACGTATTTGAGAGTTTTTATAGAACAGCTGATATTTTTTTTTACTATCTATTAAGAATTAACGAAGTAAGTAATAATGATTGCTAAACACACTAGCCTCCAGCCGCGGTTAAGATCGTTAAGGCATTGAACTTCTGGGGAAGATGGTCATTTAGATGGGAAACTTTAAATTGAAAAGAAAAGTTGTCATTAAATCCCAGAACACTCTTGACAGATATTCAAGAACTGTTGAGGCCATCGTTTAAATAAAGTTAATCTCATCTGTTTCTACAGGCGAAAAAAAAATATATATATATATATATAATATTTTTGCTAAAAAAAACGCAAAATCACTTCCCTTAACTCGTGTTCCATACACTTTCAACTCAACGATTCCATATGACTAATTAATTAATTACTTATAAAATAAGTTTTACTAAGGGAACGCATTTTAATCATTTGTTTTATAAACTATAAATTTTAAATTTTCACATATCGTTTTACCACTAGTACTGACCATTCACATATTTACACTGATGATCTAGAGATAAGGAAAGTAAAATTTAGAAGAAATATACTCGCATTTTTGCCGATGTAGATTATAAATCTCCCATTTGGGATAAACCACCCTCAGTGCACCCACCCGGGATTCAAATCTCCTTGCCTCCTTTCGATCGTAAAATCAAGCCAGACGAGTTTGATGCCTTAACCCGCGTGCCCACCGAGGCAAGCTACTCTCATAAGCTAAAATAAATATTTACAACTTAATTTATAGAGAAATGAAATGTTAAAATCTTGCACAACTTGAATATAATTGACAAAGTAACTATTTATCTTTATATCAAACAAGTTAACTGGTTTTTTCATCCAATCGGACAAAATAAGAGGTTATTCACATGAAGGTTACAGAAGAAACGGGGTAAGGTATGTGACTTATCTCTTTTTTTTCTTCCTGTAACCTTCACATGATAGCATGTTTCTAAAAAGAACATTTCAAGAAGAAGTTTATTTTTTGAAAAAAAAATTAGTAGTAACGTGATAGCTGATAAGTCAGCGATTCAATAAACTTAAACCACTCAAATATATTTCCATACATGTTACATAATCTCTTGATCTTTGAAATTATACTTCAAATGTCATTGACCTAGACTTACTGAGCGACAAACCAAATAAATAGAAAAAAATGACTCTATGTGAGTTAAAACAAAGCTATTTAAAATGATTCCCTAATGTGTACCCATGCACTAAAAGTAGCCTATATATATATTTTGTAACTTATATAGCTCGTTCTGTAAGAAAAATGAAATGTTCACTTACATCAAAAACTAAATATTAAGTAAGTGATGCTGTACAAATAAAACATTATTTTAACTTGTAATTCAATAATTTTAAATGCACTAACCCACACTGTAGAACGGTTTAGCTTTGTACTCAATCCAGCTAAGCAAGGTAATTAAATTGAAGCTAGTTAAAGTTAGGTTGCCATCCCAAAGGCAAGCTTTAATTTAAAAATACATATATTATAGTGAATCTATTCAATATACTTCACAATTATGTTAATTTATACACTCAATCGAGTTCATCTACTGAACGAAGCGTTTCAGATACAACGAAAGAAATAAAAATCTTGACACACAAGATAAACGATTATCGATGCTGTTATTAAAACACATTTTAGTGAGACGAAATTCTAGTCAAGTACTCAGTTAGTTTAAAAAAAATGTATTACTTGCAATGTATATACTGGTAGTAAAAAAACATACAATTAAACTGCACTATTATTTAGAAACAAATAGCTTAGATAAAAACTATGATACTCTGCAAAGATAAATGTATACATACCTAAGCAATACTCTGAATAAAGAAAGAAAAACGTTATTATAAGATTAGTGACGATAGATTTAAATCAAATTACTGAATGGACATTTTAGTTTTAAACATAAACCACAGGTGTATAATGTAACATATTTAAAATTCCGACCATTATAGTAATATTGAAAATAAAACATGAGCCGTTTGTAAATAGAGAGTGCATTTATAAATTTTAGCAAGGACTGTACTTGATAGAGCATGTCATTATTTGAATATGCTAATTACTATATAGGTGATATTAAAAAAGTATGTACTATTTTACATGAAAATAAACAATATAGTATATTTGCGGGGAATAATTTTTGTAAATTAATATTAACATTTTTGTATATGTGTAAAAGAAAAAAAACACTATCAGTTGAAAATAATGAAAAATTTCTAAATATTTTACTGTTACGAAACAATAGACTTGAATTTCTCTTGTTGCTGCCATACTTAGTGCATTCCAATTGTTACATTCTAGTCAGTTGACTTAAGTATAAGTTATAACTATTATAGTGAATTATAGACAATTTATACATTATATGATAGGAGAGAATTAAATTATACCTGTTGTAAATGCACGAAAGAGTTCATGACCTAATGGAACCAAGCTATAAAAGAATTATTTAATTTGATACTGTTTAGATAACTAATTTAAGAGCCGATAGTATAAGACAGGAAATGGTTTGTATTTTAGGTAAACATCTAAATTAATTAATTATCCTACTACTTTGTACCAACCATTTTAATAATTTTGTCATAACAGCACTAATGTTGTATGTGAATTTAATTAAATCTATTTTAAATTTTAATTCAGAAATAAACATTTTAAAAAGTTCTAGCTATTTTAAAACCATAATTTTATTTACTTATAAAATGTTATAAAATCATAGGTGTACTAATTTCAAATAAAAGAAAATATTTTAATTCTAAATGATCACATGAGGGTATACACATTTATTTGCATACTCTAAAATCGAAGATAAAAATTAATGGAAGTAATAAAATATTGTTTTAACTTAGATTAAGAAAATAATATTAGTACATAAGTTATGAAAGTACTGTATTCCATAACTCGAACACGTGAGTTTTAAAAAAATTAGTTCTGTAGCTAGGGATTTAGTGCAATATGTAATATGTATAGATAATTAAAATTAATTTATTTGTATTTATATTATAGAAACTTTGTGACTAGTTTCTATAGGAGAGTGATCTAATTTATATCTCTCACTCGTCATACTTAACAACGAGTAAAACAATTATAGTTTTTAAGAGCAGTTGATATTAAGCTTACTCAAATAATAAATTTGTTTGAATTCGAACATCTAACTAAAAGTAAATTGAATTTCATAAGTACAATTATATATATATTTTTGTTTCAATTTAAATATAGAATTATTTATAAGTTAATGAAAACACGTTTTATGTTAGGCACATATATGTTCAATTTTACTTAAATCTAAGTAGGAATTAATGTTATCCATCTTTGAACAGATCAATCCTTGATTGTCTTTAGCTTTCTGTGTTCTCTCTTTGAAATTCGTATCGAGCGGGTTTTGTTGAAAATGCTTGACGCGTGTCTAGTGCCATTACCCCTTCCTCTTTGTGCTACTGGCTTATTGTGTATTCGCTCTGTTCCTGAAGGGACTACTAATAAACAAAGAACAGAAGACGCAAAGAGAATTGTTGATAATATAAAAAAAGGTGGTTCTTTGTAGTTTGGCTTTGCTATATATATATTTTTTTTCTTCTTAATCTTATATTACTAAATATGAATACTAAACGAAGTCATATTTTATTAGGTATTTATTTCATCGCCGAGTTTTAGTAACCGTTGGAGCTATACGAACATGTATTAGTTAGTGCTAGGGATCAGGGAAGTTGTATTCTAATGAAGTGTACCTACACTTTCGCGGAGGGACAGTGGAAAAAACAATTAGGAAAAACCAGACTTAGTACACCCGACTGGGATTCTAACCCCGATCTCCCCATCATCGGCCGTCCCCGCTATTGAAATAGTTACGTCTTAAGCTGCTCGACCATCGAGGTGGATATAAATTTGGTATAACAGAGCTCTTTTTTAATTTAACAGTTTATAAAAATAACTTATAATCTTAAGATTGCAGCTTAATTTGAATTGTCAACAAAAAATAAGAATATAATTTTGGGGATGAAAATATATATTTTCTTATCTATCCAAAAGGATTTAATAATGAACGTGAGATTTTAAACTAATCTAAAATATTTGACCCCCCCC
>CABFVX010000247.1:47313-81571 GCA_902151425.1 Timema shepardi | reverse complement strand
TTTAAACGAATCTAAAATATTTGGCCCCCCCCCCCCCCCCACCTACATAATTTCTATAGGGCTTACGACTAAAAGTTACTTGGAACTTTTTTACACGTTCCTTCTTTCTCTCCTCATCACATTTAACTTTAACTTATTTCCTCTTGTAATCTACTTTGTCTTAACTTTTCTTGTTATGTCATTTTCCCCGTATGCCCATCTTCTTAATATCTTATAACTCGCACGCATGTGAAATGTTTTTTTCCCCTCCCCCTTTCCCATTTGCTATTTTCGTCTACATTCTATTTCCCTTTATTATATCCTTTTTTCTTTCCACTTCGTTATTTCTTCTCTTGGAAATTTCTGCTTTCCATGGCCTCATGTCGAATTCATATAGACCCTACGTCCTTTTTCATGCATAATCTACTTCCCTTCGCTATTCCTCTTCTTTATTCATTCCTCTTCACATATTCCTACTTGTAGAGTTGCTATTCATTTTACTATCCCTTTCTCTCTCTATTTATTCATATTTGCTCACGTCTTGTTGTCTCTACACTATCTCCCCCATGCATATTTCAAACATTAGATACCACCATTTTGAAACGAGCGGCCATTAATTTTATACTCGAAACTAAGTCTTCTCGTTTCCCTTGCACGCAAAACCTTACCTTTCTTTCAATTTTCACATATATTTTCACCTGAAAAAAAATTCCACGTAAGTTATTGGTAGAACTTGGATGACGCTTCATGTTAAGTTTCAAAAATTAGTATTTGCTAAAACAAAAATTAATTTGTGCATTCAACAAAAATTGTTACTAGCAAATTAATCCAAGCGGTAAGGAAGATGGAGGTAGTTTAGAGTAAATGCACTTCCATTAACCTTCAAAATCAAACTATTGGGGAAATAATGTGGAAGGTATAGTTCAGAAGAAGTGCACCTACATTTGCGTTCACTGTACACCTGAGCTAGTATTGTACCTCAAGGTCATTGCTAATCCAAATGAGCTTTACGTCTAGTCCGCGTATCCACCAGTATGAGTTGGTTTCTCGTCAGATTCATTAATAACACACTTTTTTTCACCATTCATACTACCTGTTCAGGTTGTACACATATTATATAACTACTCTAATGGGGTAGGGATGAGGAAGGAAGCAATTTAAAGGTGATATACCCGCATTTGTGTGAAAGAAGCATTGGAAACCTTTTAGATAAAAAAAAAACCTCAGCAGACTTGGCCGGGATTCTAACTCCGATCCCCCCATCTTCAGCAGGCCAGTATAACACGAGAGTAACGCCTTAAGCCATTCATCCACTGAAATGGGTTTAGTGACATACTCTTTTAATATTTCAAGTCTGCTTACACTTTAAGATCCGATGATTTAAAAAAAAACATCTATACACGTTTCAATTAATTATCAATGTTAGTTAACGTATAGCACTGATTGATATCAAACGTGGCTATGATAGCTTCATATTAGAAATGAAATCCATCAATTACTCTTTTAATTATCATCAGGACTAACGTTCGTTCTAGACTCCACATTCTGTGTGAACTGGTTGTCACCGGAACGAGGCGGTTCCGTGCAGATAAGTGGCTCACCGAGACTAGAGTATGACAATAAATCATGAGATAAAGAGGAAGACGGGTGTGGTAAAGTGTGAGACATTAATAAGAGAAGGTGTGTCTGGCGAATGTCTTCATTTATTAAGACATCTAGAAGTGGTTGTAACATCTTATAGAACACAAACTTGATGTCTCAAGCAGTTTTTTAATTTATTTTTATTTAGCACCACGTCTTACTACCTATTCACACTATACACATATGCACTAGCTACACTAATGAGTTAAGAAGGTTGAATTTAGAGGATGTTTACCTTCGTTTGCGTGGAGGGAAAGTGTAAAATAATTTTGAAAAATACCCCCCGAACACCCAACCGGGATTCAAACTTCGAGCTCCCTGTCGTCGGCAGTCTAGTCCAACAGGAGACACCGTAGACAATGTGGCCACCGAAGCAGGTCTTGTTTTAATTATTCTAGATTCCGGCTAGAGAAGCAATGACTCGGGTTGCACGCCCACGCACTAATTACAGTAATATGTTAGCGATGAGTAAAGTTGAGCTTAAAGTAAGATCACACACATTTGCCCGGAGCAAGAGAGGAAAAAATATGGAGGAACAACACTCTCAGTGCACCCGACAAAGATTCTAGCGCTAATATCCCTGTAACACTTAGTCCAATATATTGCGAGAGTGACGCCTTAGACCATTGGACCATCGAAGCTGGTTTGGATCTCTTTAAATCTCACGTTATTTAAGAAGTGGGTTAGTTATTTCAAAATTTAGCTTACGCAAAAATGGATTTGAAAGTAATCAACATGTCCCCATATAATTAAAAACCGTTCTTTAATAAGCTTTATGGTAATTTTTTTTAAACTGCCATTTATTCAGCGTGAGGTTATTTCCCTTCTAATATAAGTCACCCTTAATTGTGTTATATGGTCCTGATATATCAAAGAGGGATGGTCCACCAATGATGTCAATATTATATTTCTAATTTATTGCTGAGAAAAAATGTTTAATAAGGATAGTTTTGCATGAAAGAAGTTGTTAGCTGTTAATATTTGATTTTGACTACCTTTTGTAAACCTGGACTCCATTATCCCCCTCACTACCCTTCACGGTTCTACTCAAATTTGGATTTCAAAAGCCTAGTGAGATTTTAACTATTTACGAATTTGGCTTTTGTGTCTTCTTTATTATTCATCATCTCGTAATTTAATGGATAATTATTATTGACATGTAAAGATTTAGTAGTTGAACATTTATATTTTTAGAAGTAATATCACATAAAACAAAAATAAATTGACAAGCTATCAATGTGTAAACATTCAAAGAGAAACATATTATTCTCTCCCTTCTGCCTCCTTCTACCCAAAATTTAATATTTAATTCGCTTGGAAGTCTTTTTTTTTTATTAATTTAGGTAAAAATCAAAACATAAACATTTCACACACACGCTCTAAGAATACAAAATAAGAAAATACTTGGATTTCAAACTTAGATTCTGTACGAATATTTATTCATTCTATCAATCAGTAATGTAATCCCTGATTTCTCCTGTTACTAATTCTAATATAATCCTCCTTATTGATCCAAAACAGCTTATAAACCCCAACCCTCTATCGCAGTTCCAATATTTACATTTACAATAGACAAATATTAGATCCGATTCAAAATAAATATCGGAGAGGTGGAAAAATAAAATATAAAGTTGTCTAAAAAACGGGGGAATGGGGGTAGAAAAGATCACCATTTCTAATCCTCAGGAGATATTTATAGTTTTTTGGTCAACATCTCGTGTGTCCATTGTCCCAATAAAGCTGTGTGGTCCATACGTTGTTGCCCTCGAAAGTTGGTATGACTGGAGCCGAGGATCCTATATCCTTTTGTTTTTACTGTCGGGAACGGCTTCTGGAAACACGTAATGGCCCCAGAGGGAGCTGATGTAAGTAGGAGAGAGGGTAGAGGGAGGGGTAGGGGGGGGGGTTGGAAGGGCAAACAGGCTCCTTTTAGGGTCAGACACCATCAAGTAGACATTTTCTTACAACTGTAAGGGTTTTTTATATTCTCTCTTGTTATTTTTATTTTTCCTCCCCTCCCCACGAGATAGAATTGTGTATGAATCGTGTTCGGAACAAATGGGTGTACAAAATGATGTATTATGGGTTATGTTGTTGGGGGAGGAAGAGGTTTTTTTTTCTTATTGAGAAAGACAATTTGTTTTTGAGCGAGGAAAATTAATGGGATTGTTTTAAAAGATAGGAAAGAAAAAGCTTTAGTGCGAATCTCCAAATCTCTTTCTCCTTATATATAAAATAGAATCATTGGGTTAACTCTACAAAACTACGAATACAAATTTTTATTTTATCTAAAAGCCCTGAATCCTAAATTCAAACCAGAATACTATAAATAAATGGTAAACATAGGAGGTTTAGTTTATCACCAGTAATATTCATTTTTAGGTTGCTGTTGAAAATATCAATAAAAACTAACATTATTATTTTTTTGAGTAATTTAACATACATAAATTCAATTTATTGGTAGATTTAATGTTCTGGGGTCTGGTTGTTAAGCTTAAATATAAAATAATGTGGGACTAGCCCCCCAATCCCCAATATGCGGTTCTAAAACAAATTTGAAAAAAATATATATATTTTCATAATTTTTTTTAGATTCTTAAATTTGATATTTTATTGAGTCCTAGAATATTTATATACTTAAGCATTCGAGGATTTGTAGATCTCATCCCTTATAGATACCCCGTAAATATAAAATATTGCTCTTCAAGAAATACTAGCTATAATTTCTCAAATTTGTGAATTAATGTTATGGTTGTATGTTGTTGAATAAATTAATATTTAAAAATACAAAAATATCAGTATCATATTACCTAGAAGATTAAATAATATTCTAACACTAAATTAATATTAGTGAGACGAGCTAGCAAGTTTTTTTTGACAAGTGTAACCTTTTCAGGCAAACTAAAGTATTACATTAAAATTTCAAAACTAGATACATCTCTCTTTTTTTTTAAATCTATTCAAATGGGGGTAGGCGTGTCATTTCTTCTCTGAGAACACATTTTGTGCTCAAGATTATCGCATATGTTCCGAGTTTATGAAGTAACCAGGAGCGAGAGATATAAAAATTGTGATCACTTCCCCTTACTAACTAACTCCAAAAGTTCGTAAAAAGAGTGTAAGTTCTAGTCATGAACGTCAGCATTCCTGCGGTCAGCAGTTACTTATTCGACTCTTCACTGGGTCATATAGTGTATGTGTGTTTGTTCTTTGCCGTAAGATGAGGTATATTATTAGAAGTCACGTATTTTTGTGAGTTGATATTTTAATTTAAAATGTTTCAAAAGAATGTGATTAAAATCGTACATTTTTGTATGGATTAGTTTATATGTTTAGTAACTACACATATGTTAACGAAAAATTTATTTTTTTTCATTTTTAAAAGTATTATTAATTTTAGGGGTATTTTTAAAACCATTTCTAAAGTTAAGTTTTTTTTTTAATTTTTGAAAATACTTATAAGTTTCTTTCACGCGGTTTTGGATGATTTTATTTTGAGTCACATCAAGCTTTGAATATATTAATTTATTACCCGTCTCTGTATTTCAACTTTATTTTTGTGACTGTACAATCTAATTTTGTTTATATGGTGGATAATCTGTGCTTATACAGAGTAACTGAATATTAAAATAAAATATTAAAAATACGAATGTATGTCCGCACACACAAAAGGTTTGATGAGGTTTTTTTTTTGTTTTTTTCAAATTGTAAAATGAATCTTTATAGAAGTTTGTAGAGAAAAATATTTCGGTTAGTTAATTTGTGGATTATTGCTAGCAGATGTTTACAAGAATATTATTTATTAATGATAATCAAACTTAGTGAAAATATTAGACAAATCAATCTTTTGCTAAAAACTTAAATTATTTAACAATAATTATTTATATTAAAATTAAAAACATCGTATAAAACTATATGTAATCCATCTTCGGTTATTTTATTATAATCAAACTCAAATTTAACCTTGATTTGTTAAAGGTATTGTGTTAATATAACAACGAGAACCAAGCATCGAAAAAATTGAAACATGTTTTTTTTTTCATTTGATGGGTGAAAATGGTGGCTTCCAAGTTATGTAAAAATTTTTTAGCAATAATGTAAGCAATACACATTATGTGATAAAATTTTGTAAGTAATATTTTCTTTGATAAATCTTTTTCTTAAACTGTTTGTCATACTGTTACTCTAGAAAGCAATAAACATTGATAAAATAAATTACAAATGAAAACTTAATTTCTAATCGAGACATCCAATAAAATCTATGTATATTTGGTACTGTTTTATATTAATTTTTTAGCACGTGTTGAAATTACATTAAACTATTAGTTGGTATCCTTAAAGTGACAAAAGTTGTTCGTTGTATGCTGTTATTTTTAAAAGTAGGGTGGCCATATTTTCAAGCCGGCTTACGATTCACGAAATCGTGATTAATTGTATTCATGCACGAATGAATGAAACAAGTATGATTGGAAATATGTTTAATGAAAGCACACGTATTGTATAAAACACCCATTATATAGATTATATATAGATAATAAAACGTATAATAAACCTATTTTATACAATTCAACTGGCAATAACTGGATCGGACACTTCAAGATAGAACACCAAAGAAGTATGATACCTTTACAAAGGAAAAAAAAAAGTTAGAAATTAAATAATTTGTAAAGTTTTAATAAACAATAAAACTTACTAATCCATAGCAATGATAAAAGCAATAATATTATTTCATGAAATTTGATATAATACGATCCACATTCAGATGAAAAAAATAGTAATAGAGTCTCAGTGCAATGTGTGTGCTCAAAATATATAATCTATAATAACATACCTAAGCAATAATGTTACAAAGAGAGTGGTACATCGCTAATAAGATGAATACTTTAAATAATTTATTAATTTCGATTAATTTGTACTTATTTTAGAATAAGATAACAAAAATGACTAATTAAAGTCTCAATAAAATCATATATATATATATATATGTTGTTGCAACTTTGATTAGTCAATTTTTCGCTAATTATAGATGATATATATATATAACTAAAACAATCTTAGCCTGTAGTTCCGAAACACACAAACACCTAAATTCTACCTTTGTCGATATATCGTCTTCTTCCCCCACACAGTGCCCATCACAGGTGAAAGTAATAATTCTATGTTTATGTTGGTAACATGTGATGTCTCGTCTGTGTGGGAGACTGACAAAATCAACGAAGAAAGCAACGATTCCAGGAAAATGCCAAGTATTCACAAGCAATAAATGCAGTAGTCGGGCCTTGTTGGGGAGGACTTGGGCGCCCAGTTTTTCTTAGTATATAAATTATATAACATTGAACAAAAACATTGCCTTTGAAGCAATGGCCCAGTGTAAAATTAACTATAGAGAGCAATAGATATATATTATTAATATTATATTACGAAATATGAGATAAGAGTAATCATTATTATATAAAACATTAATGAAAAAATCAATAAAAATAACAAATTAAAATTATATAATGTACATAATATAAATATATATATGCTATGAAGGGTGAAAATTGTAGATTACCAGTGATAATAAAAATATTATTTAAATATATAGGCTGTAAATCAGTTGTAAGTTTAGCTTTGGTTTTGGAGACGGCCCATAACGGCTTTAAATACAAATTTTTATACTAAACAAAATCAAGAATTTAAAATATTTTCCTTTATTTATTTCATAAAAATATAACAATTTTTTTTAAGAAAGTTTAATCTTTTATGTTTATCAGCAATTAAATACCAGGGATTTAGAGACAAGTAGACTTAGTCATCACTACGCCAAATATTATATATTGTCAGCATTGTAAATATAACTATTACATTTTCACTCATTTATAATTTATAAGGAATAACAGGATTTTTAATTTATTAAAATACGATTTAATTCTTTAAATAACTTTTGGATTTACTATATTTAGGGTGTGAAAGCAAGCTTTGAATGGTTTATAAAAGAAAATTGTTTGGAATCTGTTTGCACTCTTATGATTAAACACTTTCAATTTAATTTAAGTTTAGTTTTAGACGTTCTTTAATACTTGTTCTGTTTTAAATAAAACGTTGAGAATATTCATGGAAATGTATTGAGATTTTAATAACAAATCATTTGGACTTCAATATTTTTTTAATAAGTATTAATTAAAATAATTTAAAAAATGCCCACAAAAATTGTTTATTTCAATGGTAGAAAAGTTTTCTAATCAAGAAAATACAAATATTTTCCAAAGAAAAACTTTAATTTTTGGAAATTCAAAAGTGACTTTTAGACCTCAAAAGTCTCCAAACCAATTGACAGACTTACAGCAGATTCGCTTACATGCCTGAAGAAGTTTAGCAGCAATATATTCTCGTAGCGTGACTAGTCCTGTCAGTAGATTGTTAATGATCTATTGTAATTCCATACAGCACATACCAAAAAAAAATCATTAGACGTAGTGGAGATACATAATTTAATGTTTTATTTAACACGACCGACCGACAAATAAATGTGGTAATTTTTTTTAAACTTTAAAAATGAAAAGTTCACTAATTGTTCACCCGTGTTTATTTAGTTATGTTAATATTACAAATAAAAAAATCGAATTATATCTACAATCGCATGAGTTCAACTTCAAAGTAAGACATGTGTTATTTATTATGTTGTGTTAATTATACCAAAGTTTAATTATAAAGTATCATAGAATATGTCAATGTAATAAAGTAACTGTATATTCTTGTTTTGTCTTCACAAAGCTATACACCTTTAATATATGAATGTAAATTGTAATAATTTCAATGAGTTGTAGGTTAGTATGCACTGTAACATTCTTCACAATAAAGGGTATGATAAATATTTTGATAAAATATTTATGTGAATATACACGAAAGAAAAATTAAATAGGAACTTTTCATTTTCAAAGGGTCCTAGGTTCATTCCCTACTCTTGTGACACTAATGTACCATAGTATTGCAAAAGCAACCCTCTGGCTTGCTAGGACAATTCCAACCCTTAAATAACGATGTATAAGAATATTGTCATCTTCATACCGACCACGATAACAAAACAATGTACTGTATTGTATTTGCATACACAACATAGTAATTTTTGTATTATATTTTCATAATAAATAGTGTAGAAAAAAGGAATACAATGCTGTTTTCATTTGTCTTAATATTATGTAACCTAAATCATCACCAAAAAAACCTTATAAGTGTTTTGTGGCAGTTTAAGCCATTTGATATAAATTATTGTATTCGTAAAAATATCCTACCTTTAGAATATATTGGCTCTTTACGTTTTATATTACCCAAATTCTAAAAAGTGTAGATTTTATATTTATATGTTATATGGTAATACCTCAAGGCCAAATTATAGCTTTTATTCAAGACCTAAAATTAAGGGCAGTTAATTGTTTACAAGTTATTGAAATTTTTTGATTGTGCTTAAAATGGATATCTGAGTAGTGTTTCGTATGGTATGTAAATAGCACTATATAGTGAATACCTATTTTTAGAGAGTAATGGAGTTAAGGGTAATTTACTTAATACTAAAATTGACAATTTGAAATATTACGGAAATCATTTTAACAGTTTTGTTCAAAATGGGTTTATGGAGATTATTCTAGCTGACCAATAAAAGTTTTGTTTAGTTTTTCTAATAATAAATCATCTGAGCTAATCTACTAAGAATATTATTTAAACTTGAATTTTAATTTTTTTTAATAGAACTTAGTTTTACTACTTTTTCGGATCATACATTTACTTTTAATTGCTATAGCAATTTTGTTTGAAATTCACATCTGAAGCATGCTTAGTATGCGTATACTAAATTTATCTAAGTATTGTTTAAGGATATTATACTGATAACTAATTTTTAAAATATGTATTCCTAATTACAATCATCAACAACAATAATAATAAAAAAGTATGTATGATTATGCCATATGACTTATTAGTGTCAACTAACTCAACCCCAATTCTGGGTTTACGTTGTTTAAGCTAATTTAAGGACTCTGAATCATAAAGATTGCTTAAGTAAATTCCCCAACATTCCTCCAGAGATAAAACTAGAAAATCTCAATTCTAATCTCTAGAAGGAAAATCATACACCGAAATAAATCTGAGATCAATTATTGAGTGTGTCAGTCAAATTCGCTGACCTTGAGCTTTTAATGCAGGTGTCTGAAATAAACTCTCCGAAAAATTGGTATGTTTTTTATAGTCACTTTATAATGTTGTGTAATAAAATTCAAAACAGTTTTGTAACTGCTTGCAAGAATAATATGTTATCACCCACTTTGTCCCTATTTGACCAATCATATATAGGCTCTGCTCTACATACCTAGACTGGGAATGTATATTTCCGTTGGTACTTGACTAATTATTGTTCTACTGAACGATGAGAATATATCACAGGTACAATTTTAAACTTACTCTGCCTACCCTGACAACGTTACACAACACTTCACTGAATATTTCAGTTTCTTATAAATCTTGCGTTTTATAAACAGGTATTAATTGTTATACGCTCAATCGCAGTGTTGAGAACGTTATTAGAATAATTTACTAATGTAAATATTCTATATTGAATTGTCTAGGATTAACTCGAAGTCTCCTAAGCATGTGGAAATCATTCTTATATCCTTGCTACGCCTTGGAAATTGTATGGGGCAAGTAAGCATTGGGTATGTCAAGGCGATAGTTATGGTTTGTTTTTACCCCTCTTACTCTGCTACCCGGACTGATGAATGTTTTTAGACATTATTATGTTCACGTTAAATGATAAACTTGCTATTAATCTTGCATTTGTTCCTTTTATCCTTGATCTCCTTTTAACAAGTTCGCAATATAAAAACACGTTTGAATGAGCAACAAATCTGCAGGAACGATAAATAACCTAACAACAGAAATATTTTAATTATTTTTTAATATGTAATTGGGATGCTTGAATAATAACTAATTATAAAAAATCACATAATACTAAAGTGTGATCTAATATAATATAGTTTAAAACAAATAAAAACTACTTATGATATAACAAAGGAGGTATTTAAAAAAAATCTTATCTTAAAGGTTAGTGTTGCGTAACGAACTTAGATATAATTTTCTAGAGCAGATTAATAATACAGTAATGTTTGCCACTTGGTAAATTCGAAGCTATTTTACGAGCTGGGTTACATCTTAACTTGACGCACTCAACAACTATTCACACGTAGACGTTAATGTACGAGAGAGAAAGGGAGAGAATAAAATACGTTAAACCTGTGAAGCCTCTTTTCTATCTGTTGATAACACTGCTCCTCTTCCTCGCACGAGTACAAACACTCACTCTACTATTTGCGCCTGGACAGCACAGACTTGCCTTTCAAAAATGTTTCGTGTTTCCTTTTATAGACGACATAAATGCTCCCACGGATTTTTTTAAAAATTCTACATCTTGGCAGTAAGATTCCTACAGGAAATTTTCGTGAATAAACCAAACAGCCTGAGTTGTGGACAGTTTAAAAATAAGTGTTTATGCAATAAAGCTATTTCAAGATCAAAATTTAGCTTTGTGAAGATGATTTAAGATGTATGGTTTTTAATCATCTTTAAAATTCGCCAAATAAAAACATAAACACCTGAAATTGGAGATTCTATATTAACTTTCCTCCACGTCACAGATTGGTAACGGTAATATCAAGATATTCTAAGTGTGGACATTAAAATAAATAGTACCTACTAATCGATTGAAGGACTATCCAAAAGTATCGATGATGTGTCCACATCTCGTTTAGTATCCTGCTTTAATGCCCATTCCCCTCTTGGTTCTATCTTAATAATATCTCATTTAAATACGAAGTATGAGTGTGTGAAAAAGATTAACACAGAGATGACACTATAAAGCTATATGGTCACACATATACTGTGAATGACTTTTAACCTGTAGGCCACGTTTTAATCCTAGCTGCACTTTCTCCACACTGTGGCCTTGACCAAATACTGTGCTTTTTTTTAAATTGCCTACTCTTGTTTATTTTATTCTCCAAGATTAGGAGGTACCTTTCTCAAAATATAGACCCAATTTTTCATCAAACCAAATTTGTATTAAATGTTGTTGCAATCCGTTTTATATATATATATATATATATATTTAATTATTTATACATATTTATATATTTGTATATATATATATATTTATTTATACATATTTATATATTTGTATATTTATATATTTATTTATATTTATTTATAAATAGTGATTTACCCTTTTGGTTTGGTTTTCTCCTCTCTACACTCTAATGGATACAATTCTTCTGAACTACCCAATTCATCCTTATACCTCACTCCTTAAATTAAAGTCGTTTAGTAGCAGTCGTGACACCCATCTAGTAGGCACGTGAGCTAAGGCGACAAACTTGTCTGTTTTTGTCCACCCGGAGCTCAAAGGATGGCTGGGTGTTCTTAAGAACGTTGTCTACCTGTGACGTCACGGCCAGTTAAGATAGGATTTCTCATTTTAATGAATTTACGTTTTACTCAACGAGTTTTAAAGATACAACGTTGAAAAAAAACATGAATGCTTAAATAATTATAAAAATAGTCACAAAATTATTATTGTTATCTTTAAGTAGTTTTTATGTAAACGTATTTTTCAATAAATTATCTACAGATAAGGCTATTTGTCTTGGTCACTAAAAAGTCCTGTAGGAATCTTCCTGACAGGATGTAGATTAAAAAAGTCCTTGGTAGCATATGTCTATCTATAATAGGAAACAAGACAAAGGTGAAATTAAAAAGAAAATAAATGTTTTCAAGGCGCAAATAGTATAGTGACGGTGTAAGCTCGTCAGAAAAAGAGGGAAAGGGCTATCAGCACATATACAAGAACCCTCTCAGGGTGAACTGATCATCTTCTTCCCTTTCTTTTTAGTTCGTACGTTGTATTCTAGGTATGATATTGCTTAGACTGGTTAGGTGCGTTAGGCTAAGATGCAACCCGCTTCACAAAATTGCTTCGAAATATCCAAGTCGGTAACGCCGTTAATTCTTATTCTTCAAAAGATGTTTTCACTCTATATTCATGAAAATGCTGATACATTTGCTCTAAGCTCCAACATCCCCGTTCTTAGCCTACTAATGTAAAAATATTCTGTTTGAAATTAAATCATTAAAAAAACTTATTATAAAACCTTGAGAAAATATTAACATTTTTGCCTTTCATTATTTCTCTTTATATCTTCACCATAATCCAAAGAGAACAAAATTGTGCTGACTTCCAATCACCTTGAATCCTAATGGCTACCGTACAGACACCTTCTCTAGTTGTAAATACGTTGAATCCATTCATGTCAAGAAGTGATAGTCGTAGAATCTCAAGTCACTAAGCTAAATTGAACATAGACCCCCCCCCCCCTCCAACCTCTCCAGCCCCCGGTAATAATTTCTCTTCAGATCACTTTTCATCCTTACTCTTCCTCAAAGAAAACGTTCAAGAGCTACCCAGAAATCTTCCAGAGGAAAATATATTACTGAGCCCCATTCTTTCTATAAGAAAATCATCCTCTAGTTCTCTTTCGAAAAAAAAACAAAAAAACTTGACGTTTTGAATTCAATTATTTGGAGCTTCACTTCTCATGATTGTCTTGTTCTCAGAAGCCGGAGTCTTTATCTCCTTTTCCCTCGCGAAAATTTCTGGAAAGATGGATTCTGTAGAGAGATTAATCTTCCAGCTGTAATTAAAACGAAATAACGACAGCAGTGTAACCCCTATACCATCCTCCAACCCCTTTTCCTCCCTCTAAACCCCCACCCATTGACTTTCCAAATAGTGATAAGTTTGGAACAGCTGATACCAAGTTAAAAAAAAGGGAGGGGGGGAGAAGGAGTGGAAGGAAGGGAGGAGGTTTATGACTCCCATTCAAATTTCGAACGTCAAGCAGTCAGTTGAAGTCAATAACAAACGACGACAGCTGTGTGGGATAGCATGATATTAATTACTTAAACTAATTAATAAATCAGTTTCATTAATCTGTTTCGAGCAGTAGAGAAAATGGGGGCGAGGAGAGAAGCAGAGGTGGGGTCAGATTGTAAAAATGGAGAGGGGGTTTTGGGGGAGAAGGGTGGAGATAGGAAATTAGTAAAGTAAAGCCATAGTTCTCGGAAGAAAGTTGAAAGTTTTAAATAAAAAATTGTATCAGGACCCTGTAGCTATCTTTTTTTCCTTCTGCATAACAAATTAAGCGAGCCGCCTACCAGAGCAGTGAGTAGCATTGAAAAGGTCCTGAAAACCGGTAATATTTAATAAGGTTTTTTTTATTTAAAAATGTAGAGGAATGGGTTCAAACCCATTTTGTTTAAGTTATATGCTTTTATGTAAGATTATGAAAAGGTAAAACTATCTAATTTTCAACGCAAAATGTCCCAGTACCTGAGATAATTATAATCTGTATATGATCATAAAAAAAGGTGTCAGAGATTTTACAGTAATAAGGAAAGAAGAACATTCTAGGAGCTGAAGGAGGCGGCAGAGGACAAGGAAAATTGGCGATCTAAGTTCACTGACAAAAGGAATGGACTTGTCATATGACAAAACACCTAATCAAAACAATTAATTATAATCTACGAACGTAATTGAATAGTAACTAAATAGAATAAAACTTGCATTGCTACCACATTGCTTCAATAAAAATTACGTACAATTAAATATATCTGAAGATTTTACATTATAGAATCCTGAATCCCTTTTTCAATTATTTTATATTTTGAACGGGATATTATTTTCATTGAGGGATTGCTATTAACTTAACTTTCACGTAACGTAAAGTAACGGTTCTCCTAATATTAAAAAAAAAAATGAAAGCCATCACAATGCAGTTAACTTAAAGTTAACTTTATATAAGAGTTGTCCAGGGGAGAATTTTTCAAGTCACGTTACGTGAACGTCATGTTGATCGTAATCCCGGCGTTACAGGACTAGACGTAACAAATTTGTGAACCTTTGTGATAGTACTATTGCGAGTACGTGATGAAAGCCTAACTTTTAAGATCGAGGGAACAAAGGAAACCCAAATTGCCCAAGTCCCCGGCTAATAAAAGTACTTATTTGATTTGTTTCGTTCGCTGCCAGAGGGCTATTAAGGGGAATGGGGTCCCCTTGTTAGCTGAGATTTGGCCAATTAGATGTAACACTTAGGTTAAATATTGGCGAAACAATTAACAATACACGAGTTTGTTTACTGTACTGAACACAAAATTATTCTCTTCAGGTCCTATACATAAATACTCGTAAACGTGATATTTTATACTTTGAATTAAAAATCAAAAAATCCTCATATATTTTCAAAAAATGAAAGGTAATTGGTATTGGAGCATAGAATGTATCTTTGGGAAGAGAATGATGTCATTTAATAGGGGGAAGGAAGTTCACAATACAAATTGTATTGTTATTTAACTTTCCTCCTCCCCTATTTGTTCTCCTACTGTCAGACAGCTCCAACCAGTAATGTTATAGCCTCACTCTGTTTATGGCGTGTCCGAGTTTCTGCTCGGTTATTATAGTGTCTTAAGGGTGGGATGTATGGAGCTCGAGAAAAAAACAGATTTTTTGCAGTTTTTATAGCAAAACATTTTTTTTTACCAAAATAAATCAAATATTTCTTCAGTAAAACATAATAGTTTAATTTTCTTCACATTGTGTTATCAACATTTCTATAATATCTTTCAAGGGTGTCCTGTAATTTAATGACACAATTTACTCTTCATTTAAAAAGTTTGTCACGTAAGGCCGCTATTATCATGACAGATATTCAACAACTGGAGCAATATATTATTTATTTTGAACAAAAATATTTTTTTTTTATATAAGAAAACTGCAAAAATCCTTACATTTTCATACGTTTCCTACACTCCCAGAGCCTATAAGGCTTATCCAACTGACAACAGTTCTCAGTTCTCCACTGCTTCAAACATTATGAAGGGGACAACTGTTGTAATTCGAATTATCTTCATATTCACGTCTCTTATTATATTAGTCAGATTCTGACTAAGAAGGAACTTTCGAAAAATACTAACGTATGATCTTGTTGTCAGCATTATTTCATAGGTATTTGGTACTTTCTATGAAATGTAACCGCTGAAGGTAATATGCCTTGATGTATGAATATTTAAGAATGGTTTTAGTAAATTTGTTAACTTTAAAACAAAACAAAAGTTTCCTCCTTTAGAAATTGTACTGTATCTAGATCCTCAACAAACTCAACAGTAACATTTCAGGTCGCTAATTTGTCATTTAGTAGGACATTAATGAACATTTTTATCTATGCAAGGAATTGAACCTGGCACACTTAAGTAAATAAACATAAAACCATTTAAGTAATGGTATCAAACTTTCCCATTAACTTTATTTAATGCCCCTCTCTCCCCCTTGATAAGATAGCCTACAGCCCACTCCAGTGGGTAAGAGGTATAAATGTCAAACGAATCTGTGGGTTTGAATCCTGTCTGGGATACCTAATAAAACCCTATTATGTGCGTATAGTCCGAACTGGTAGATAGATTCAACGATAAAATAAATTAATGGAAGGGTGCACAACACATACTTAATCTCTCTTTTATCTTTTATCAAATAAATTTACTAGAGACGATTAAGGTTTGTGAAACCGGTGCACATGGAGATAAGGTTAGGTTAGGTTAGGCTGGGTTAGGTTAGGTTAAATTAGGCTAGGTTAGGTTAGATTAGGCTAGGTTAGGATAGTGTTTAGAAGTTGGATGGGACTACAGGTTGTTGCGCAATTCGAGTGGGCCCTGTGAAACTACATAATATACATTGTTGCAGAAACACCCCACAAAATAGCAAACATTAAATAATATACAGTGTCCACAAAAGAGTATAATCTATTTAATATTTTAATTCCCACCATAAAAAATATATATATTTGCTTATAACTAAGAGAATATTGGTTTAAAAAAAAAACTGACAAAATAATTTTCTTTTTAATAGTATACAACTTTGCAGCGATGAGTCTATTTTGAGTCTCTAACAGTTACGAGGATCTGATAAACATTTGAAATTTCCGCTTATGTAAAGTACCCTAAAAGATATTTTCATGGGAAAATGAGAGTTTTCATTTCGTTTGTATTGTTAAAATGAGGCTAGATACATTTAATCAAAATCGTTAAATAAAATTTTGAGAAAATCTATTCTGTTTCTCTTTTTCTTACCTTAAGTAAATTAGCCTTAAATTTAGGGCTTGATGCCAAATTCCAAACACTATTCTGAGGAACCTAATGTAAATCCTTGATATACCAAGTTTTAGCCCAATCAGTAAAATGGTTTTGGCTCTAGTCCGAGACACGGACAGACATAGACGCCATCACGGAAACGTATTTATCACAATTTCAAGTGGGATATTTTTTTTATTACGATTACAATACTTCTCTTTCCAAGGTATCGAGAGGATCTTTACATAATATGATTGTTCATTTTAATGGTGTTTTTTTACTGAATAATAAAACGGAATTCTCCTCTATGCTTATGTCTGAAACACCTTTTCGAGAATCAATACATTCTACACAAGGTTTTGTCCAAACACGACCTACAAACTAACTTCCTTGATAGCCACAGCGTATAACACTCCACTGTGTATAAAGAAGTTATTTATTCCCCTACTTCGAGTCTTACTGCCCGTCCGGACTATGTGCATGTAATCACCAGATGTATGTGGAGATGAGAAAGGAGAATTTAGAGGAAATGTACTCACATTTTATTGAAGCTATAGGGGTGAAACTATTTAATAAATTAGGAGAAGGGTATCTCAGAACACTTAGCCGGTATTCAAACCCTAAGCTCCTGATCACTGACTAACCTTACAAGATTAGACTAATGCCTTTGCCCATTTTTATCGACGTTGCGGGTGCTAGTAACGCACTATTTTTATTATTAGGAGTAACAAAAGTGTGCTCACTTTATAAACCAAATAATTAAATCATCACAAGATTTACAAAACAATTTAATTTTAGGACATACACAACACCCAGTCTTCTTGTTGCTAATTCATCGCCCTAAGCCGGGACACCTACATCTCACTTATGGTGAATTTTCCTGCCATAGAGGAGATCGAACCTGGAACCATTAGTTCAATAAGCAGCACGCTACCTACTGAACTAACGTGTCAGACTGAATGTCAGTTAATCTTCTGATTGGGACGAGCCCTATACTTTAAACAAGATTTTATTTCATATTTAACAACACCCCCCAATAGGATCGAGCCCTGGACCTCTAGTCCTATAATCAACCACCCCCGTCTGACTCAATGTCAATACACAAACAACGTCTCAAACCTTTGAGCCAATCCTACTGAGCTAACGAGCCTATCCGGCCAATTAAGAACGTAATGCAATGAGCCCCAGTTGCCGAGATGCAAGCTTGCGGCGTTGTTTGTACTTCATATTATGCTCGAGGTGGAAGGTAAGGGGGGGGGTTAGAACTAGCGTGCGTGCGTGCGTGTGTGTGCGCCAGACAAACACAGGCTGGTCCAACATCTGCGCCACTTCGTGTGACATCAACAGCTGACCTTCGCGGTGCGTGTCGGGTCGGGTTGAGTGCACTACACCGACAGGGGGATCAAAAAATAATAGTAATTAAAATTACAATAATTAGCAGGTCGATAACTACCTCAGGTGGGGGTTTCTGACCTTAAATTATACATAGCTACATTTGAATTATATTTTTTCACCATGTCTTAGTCCTCTTTTGGGTGGTACGCGTGCATTAGTCACGATAATAGGATCGAGTAATTTAGGAGGCAGACAAGTTCTGCTAACTGGAGAGCATCATCACCGCGGATGGAGACACAGAAGAAGACAATGACCCTCTTCAGTGGCCGGATGGTTTAAGGCAGTGGTGGACAACCCGTGGCCCGCGACCTCATTCTATGCGGCACGCGAGGTGGATTAGGAGAAAAGTGTTTAAAAGTCTATATACTATACAATCGTATTCGGAAACCCACCCCTAAAATCAAATTTTCTTGTTTTGCATCACCCATTGATTTGTTGTAGATTAAATTAGCTTACATTAAATTATCGAAATAACAAAACGATCGCTGCACGGGCTGCACTATCCAGGTTGATGATAAAGCTATTGGAGGACTGCTGTCTGCGCATGCGCGAGCTGTATCAGCAATTCCTGTAATGTTGGCTCAGTCAGTTGACGGTTGACGCGGATACTCGCGTTAATTTTTGTTATTGTCCACTGTCCGGATTGGGGCGGCTAATTAATTTTTTAACATTTTACGACGATGTCTGTAGAATATCGTAAAGTGACTGACGAGTGCCGTGAGGGAGAGTTATTTGTTCATAGAATATAACGCCAAAGCAACATGTTTAATTTGTAAAGAAACAGTGAGTGTAATGAAAGAGTACAAAGTTAAGAAACATTACGATACAAGACATGCTGGCCAATACAGCGCGTGGGCTGGACAAATGAGAAAGGATAAGGTAGAAGAATTGCAACGGATAATAGCAAGCCAACAGAATCTTTTTTAGAAAAGTAACTGATGACTCGGAAATTGAAGTAAAAGCAAATTTTGATGTATCTAAAATTTTAGTAAGAAAATGAAGGCATACAAATATGAAGAGCTCGTTAAAGAATGTCCGGAAGAAGTGGTGAATATAGCTTTTCCGACGGAAAATTATGATTCCAAAATTAGTCTTAATCGTGTGACAGTATACATAAGAGCAGAATAAATGGCATCAGACATTGGAAACAGATTAAAGGAAAAAATATCAGAATTTAAGTACCTTCCGTTGTCCATAGATGAAAGCACAGACGTCACTGACACTGCGCAGCTTTCAATTCCTATCCGCGGTGTTAATATAAATTTTAACATTACAAAGGAATTGCTGGCGTTAGTTCCTATGAAAGATACATCCAAACGCTCAGACATTTGCTGTGAAGTGAAGAAAATCTCGGAAAAGTATAAGTTGAATCTTAAATTATCACATGTTATTTCAACATATAGCACGCCAGCTATGGTGGGAAAGAGCCAAGGGGCTGTGAACTATTTAGCATCAGAGTGCAAAACCATGGGCAATGATATCGTCGCATGCCATTGTATTTTACACCGATAAAACCTTTGTGCAAAAACCATCAATATGGAGCACGTGATGAAAGTAGTAGTCAAAGTAATAAATTTTCTTCGTTCCAGAGGACTCACTCATCATCAGTTCGGAGAATTCTTGTCAGAATTAGACTCTTAGTATGAAGATAGTGTTTATTTTACACAAGTTCGTTGGCTTAGTGCTGGAAAATTCTTAAAAGAGTGTATGGGCTGCGTCAATAGATACGTCTCTTTTTAAAAAGTTGCAGTTAGGATCTGGCAGCAGATTTTGAGAGCAATGATTGGGTGTGTGATTTGTCTTCTTTTTTTGTTGACATGACCCAACATCTTAACGAGCTTAAATATAAATCTTCAAGGGATAAATGTGATCCATAACTTGTTTACCTTAATAAAGTCGTTTGAGGTTAAACTGATATTATGGCAGTCACAACTGAAATTTGGGAAAATGGTGAATTTTCCAACAACTAAACGTTTTGCTGAAAGTTCTGAAGAAGCAAACATTAACTTCTCTAAATACGCCTTACTTGTATCTTCAAAATGAGTTTAAACGTCGGTTTCAAGATGAGAGAAAATTTGAGGAATAGTTTGACGTGTTTGATCTACCGTTCATTACTGATGTTGAGACAGTGTCCATCGTTTTACATATGGAGATAATTGATCTGCAATGTGACTCTGAATTGAAAACAACATTTTCAGAAGATTCTTTACTGGAATTTTATTTAAAAAAATACTTGCCTAAAGACATGCAAGTATTGAATAATCATGTTCTAAAAACGGCAACACTATTTGGAACCACCTACTTATGTGAACAGTCATTTTCTGTAATAGAACATCATATCAAGAGTTCGTTCCCTTCTGACTGATAAACATTTGGAGGGAAACTTGCGAATGACTGTTTCTAGCATTGAATCAGTTATTGACAAACTGATAAAAACAAAGTGTCGAGTTTCTCATTAGGCCTACTATAAGAGGTAAACAATATTGGTGGCCTAGTTTATGGTTTTTCTTTTGTAAATCTGTGCATTCTTTTTTTTTAAATGTACTCTTAGTTCAATTGTATATTTGTTTTTAAAAAGTTTTTCTTTACAAATTAACATTTATATTTTGGAATCTGATATCTAAATTCTAAAATGTAATTTTAATATCACTCGTAAGTGCGCTTTTTAAAAATAATATTCTCACTACAACTTATAGGCTTATCGGTTAAATTTGGAAAAGTTATATGTGTGTTTGGCAAGTGAGGGGAAGGGGGGATAGCCTTGCGGCCCATCATTGATCAGTTAAAGTAAAAGTGGGCCTCGGGTGTTGAAACGGTGTGCACCGCTGGTCTAAGGCATCACACTCGTATTAGATTGGCCTTCGAATCATGGTCGGATCTACTAAGGGTGTTTTTTCCTAGATGGTTCCCCACTCTCCTTCCACGAAAATGCGGATAGATTACATCTATAATACTTCCTTCCTCATCCCTACACCATTATAGTAATCATATATGCGTTTAACTTGAACAGGTAATAGGACACAGCGATAAAAAAAAGTCAAGAGCTGAAACAATAAGGCCCGTGACCTCTTCGGTGGCTGCATGGTCTAACGCGCTAATCTCAAAGTAGACTGGACTGCCAATGACTAGAAGATCGAGGTTCGAATCTTGGTTGAATGTATTGGGGTGCTTTTTACAAAACAGTGTGTCAAGCAAATGTGGGTACACTTCCTCTAACTAAAACCTTCACAATCCCTAAACCACTAGCATAATTATTATATAAGTGTATAACCCAAATGGGTAGTAGGACGCGATGCTTAAAAAAGGCCAGTGTGTAATTTATAAGATTTATACCCATCTGTAAATCCAAAGAGTTAAGAGTAAAGACCAAACTGCTGATCTTCCAAAGCAATGTGAAGTTGGTCCTTTACAGATGCGAGATACGCCTGACCCAGAGACCACAGACGTTCATCAACAGATGCCTACGGAACCTATTGGAGCCTGTGGTGGTCAAACATAGGGTCGAATGAATAGCTGCGGAACAAAACGAACCAGAACCCCAACCAACCGGAGATCAGACGGTTGTAAGTAACGATGGTTCTTGGCTTTACTCGCCGCGCCGGAGAGATCCAGGATAACGTCTCAAGAGAAGCCCTGGACTGGAAACCACACTGACGCCCACGCTGCGGCAGGCCAAGGATGACTTGGCCTATGACCATCGACGAAAGAAGGCAGAACATTTGGAAAGCCATGGGACGAACTAAAAAATGTGGCAGAGTATAGACTTGAATGGCAAAGCTTTGTTGCGTCCCTAAGTTTCACATCAAAAGTTAAATAAATTTACATAAGCCAAATAAGGAAGTTAGAATATAAAAGATAATGTACCAGAATTTGCGTGAAGGTAGAGTAATAAACCACTTAGGGAAAGCCACCTCCAGTACAATCAACGGGAATTCAAACCCCGATCTCCTCGTCACAGACAGTCCAGCCTAACACGAGAGTGACATGTTAGACCATAGGTTTAATTTGATTTATTTTTTATCGGTTCAAAATTCCCACAATGATGGACACACGTCCTCCATTTCATCTTCTTTGGTTCGCAGGGGATGGGGACTTTTGGGCTCGAATATCACCCAGGTGAACAGAGATATTTTTTTCTAAATAGTTTCCATCTCTCTCTCTCTCCCCCCTCACGAGGATAAGGGTACACTTCCAATAAATTCTACCTTTCCTATAGCGTACTACGATCAGTGCAAATATGCGGTTGGCCCGGAAGGATAATAAGACGCTATACGGATCTATTTACACCGACAGATAGATATGTGGAAGGTAGACTCTAGAAGAATCGCACTGTGATAAACATTCAGGGAAACGCCTCCCTCAACACGGCCAACCGGGATTCAAACCTCGACATCTCTGTCGCCAGCAAACCTTAACTAGACCGAGCCTGACGGTTAGTCCGTTTGTCCAACCGGTACGGATACGAAGCCTGTTAAAATGATTCCTAGTATTAAAAAAAATTAATAAAGGATATTGCACTTGGCCATATAGCGTGTGTGTGTGTCCCCCATCTTAGTCTTCTGTTTCTGTCTAGCAGAGTGGTCAGCTGACCGTGGCACGAGACCCCTTAGTCGATATCGGAAAGCTGCATCAAAACAACCTCTGTTGGTAATAACACCCCTCCCTGCCCCTCTTTCAACAATCTCTATTTCTCTCTCTCTCTCTCTCATTTCCCCCACTCTCAGATACACACCGCTCCAACTTAGCATGGACCACTCTCGTGTTATAAGGAAGCGCATTAGCTTATACTGTTATTATTATTATTATTTAGAAGTATTTACTAGAATACAGGACTACATATTAATTTTTTTGCAGTCAACATTGATGACAACATTTTCAGTGCTCAAATGGTCTAAAGCAGCGATTCTTAACCGGGGGTCCACGAAAGGCTTTTTGGAGGACATCAATAAATTAATTAAAATGTTAGTTGCTTTTTAACTGAAGTCAATTATCTTAAATTTAATGTTTTGAAATAAATAATTCGATAATTGTAAGTATTTTCCTGGTAATAGAGGGGAGGTGAAGCACGGATAATATATAACACGGATAGTACAAATAATCCCCATCTGTTTACCAGCGCCATTCAAAGTTGTCTGCCCTTTGTTTCAACTTATTTATGTGAGAAGGGATGTTTCCCAGTGATAAATATTAAAATGAAGCAGAGAAATCGACTCCTGTATGCGAATATCGTTAAATAATACAATCTAAACAAAAATAGACAAATTAGTGGAAAGTGTTCAACAGCAGAAGTCCTGTTAAACATTTAGGTAAGTTAGTTTCTGTTTTTTATTGGTTTGTTATTATAATCAGTAAGTAAATACACTATTTTAGAATACATCTTAATGATTAATACGATAGTTAAAACCAGGGGGCCAAGAACATATTTTAGGATATTTAGGGGGCCGTGAGTAAATAAAAGGTTAAGAACCATTGGTGTAAAGGCTTCACACTCACAGTAGAGTGGACTGTTAAGGACAGGGAGGCCGGGGTTCGAGTCCCAGTAGGATGTACTTAGGGTGGTTTTCCCTAATTGGTTTTCCACTATTCCTCCATCCAAATGCGGGTACATTTCATATAAATGTATTCAATCTTATCCCTAACACATTAGTATAATTAGTACGTATGGGTGACCCGGCGGTCTAGGGGTAAGGTGTCAGACTTCTGTGCTGGCGGCCGGGGTTCAATCCTCGGTCGCGGCAAAGATTTATCTGATTACCAAACCCTTCCTTCACCTCTGACAAGACATCTTGTGAATGTGGGGAATGCCAGGTCTCCACCGTGGTTCGGATTCCATGTTAAACTGTAGTCCTCCATTTCATCTCACAATCACCCTACCACTACACATTAGCGTAAGTGAGTATAACTCAAACGGGTAGTAAGACGCGGTGCTAATAATAATAGTACATATGCCTATAGCCTAAACAGGTAACAAAACGCTGTGCTAGAAAAAACTATTCTATCGTTGAGATAAGGTTCTTTCTAAAAAAAATGGGAATGTAATCAAGTGTATGTTAGATAAGGGCATACCAATGAAAAGTGGACTGTATATTAACTAGCAACTCAAATCGCACTCGTAGTAATCTCCGAATCGCTCTCACCCCGTGTCAGTCTTACATGCCTTAAAATTGATTTAAATGGGGTCGACCCAAAATTTATTTGGAACTTTGTGGGTCACCGTCTTATGATTATCCCAACGTAGCGCTCTCAGCCTCTTCTGTGGCTGGGAGGATTCTTATGCTTCACGCTGGAATGGAAGAGAACGCACACTAAGGTGTGTTTTATTAATAACGGCGTCTTGTTACCTGTTCAGGTTATACGCATATGTACTAATTACGCAAGTGAGCTAGGGATAAGGAAGATTGAATTTAGAGGAAGTGTACCAGCATTTGCGTGGATGCAGAGTGAAAAAACATTTGGGTAAAACTATCCACAGTACACCCTACCAAGACTCGCACCCCAATCTTCCCGTCTATCGGCAGTCAGTTTTTATAACAAATTATATTGTTGGCTGAAATCAATTAAATACCACTCAGGCAGATATGTTTAGTTTAATTTTCTACACACAGTAATAACAACAGCTCTAAAATTAACTTTCATGAACATAACGGCATTTGAAAAGAATTATTTCTCTTAATTTATAGGGTGACCTGGTGGTCTAGGGGTAAGGTGTCAGACTTCTGTGCTGGCGGCTGGGGTTCAATCCTCGGTCCCAGCACAGATTAGTCTGATTACGAAAACCCTTCCTTCACCTCTGACAATACGTGTATTAATCACAACTTGTGAATGTGGGGAATGCCAGGCCTCCACCGTGGTTCGGATCCCACGTTAAACTGTAGGTCCTTCATTTCATCTCACAATCACCCTACCATTACACATTAGTGTAAGTGCGTATAACCCGAACGGGTAGTAAGACGCGGTGCTAATAATAATAATAATAATAATAATAATATATCTTAATTTATAATAGTTTATTTTCAAATGCCGCTATGCTCATGGCAAATATTCAACAACAAGTGAGAAAACCATGCGTAGGAAGTTAAACTAAACGTATATATTGAAGCAATTTTGTTTATATCATCCAAAGAAGTACGTAATCTGCTATAAAATTGGTAAAAATACGCACCTTAACTCGCGCTGCCTTCCATCTCATCCAGATCCTGTGACTGTACAATGTACACTCTTTTACATTAAGGTCGTCTGAGGTGAGGTATTTAACGTGCATTTTCTGAACCGACGAGAATTTCTAGTAGCGAGAGCGAGAATGTCTACCGATTTTACTGGGAAAGGTATTTTCTCATACCTTCCAGGGTTATTTTACTTGGCACAATCGACATAGGACCAACGGCTCTACTTCCCCTCCGAAGGAAGTAGTGCTACCGATTTTTATCGGTCAATAAAAATCCATCGCCCCCGGCTGGGTGTAAACCCACGAACATCGGGTCCTGAGGTGAGAACTTTATTTCAAAACCACCTAGGTCAATTATAGCACTCTTAACTTGATGAGCTACACCAGCGTTTTTCAAACTGGATTCCACTATAATTTTCTCGGGATTTGTGAGACAAGTTTATAATATTAATGAATTATTTTTCACAATATAAATTAACATTAAAATTTAGTTTTACCAATTTTTTCAAATCTGGATAAAGGAAATTAGTCAAAGGCGTAGTCAGAACATGTGATGTTTTCAGACTGTTTTATAGTTTTAGTCTTGTAAAATTTAACTATCATTATTTAATGTTCATAATATTAGTGTAGCAAGTATTTATGAGGGCTCTAACCTTTTTTTTTGTATAAGAGCTCCAATGGTTTAAAAAGCATATACAACCCTTATCTACACTATGGTGCAGTTTATATGATAGGGCTGAGTCCCTTTTAAGGTGAACTGAGTGCACAGTAGGCTTACATGCGTGAAACAAATAGGGAGGCAACATCGATATAGTATCAGGATGAATCCCAGATGATGTTTTTAGATTAATTATAGCTTACATCACTGATGAGATTTGAAAATATCAACCAAACATATGCAATGGATTAATATTCGTTCGAGTAGCACGACAATTCTACAAGATCTTTTATTTTTAGTTTAAATACTCTAGTTGATTAAAACTGGTTTTTATCTTTTATCTCTCTCCTTTTTTTTTAAAGTGAGTTTTTTTTAATAAGTATCGCAAGTTTTGTGAACATGCTACTTTAAAAAGTTGATTGATTGGACTAGGTATAAAAAAATTACTATATATATTTAAAAAATATTTAAATATCTACTTTATAGTCTAAAATTAAAAATAATATACATATACTAATACTTAGAGTCTAATTATAAATAGAGTGTGTACATATATTGTCTAGAAACTTGGTAAAGCCAAAACGCTTTTATAAAGTATAATAATAAATGTATAAAAGCCTTCCATCAACAAAACATCGCTAGCCCTGTCAACCAATTTCTTATATTTAGAGGAGAACCACTTTCGACCAACAACATTAATTGAAAAACACTATAAAGCTTGGCATTCTAGAAATATGGTTTTTTATTTATTAATTATAAAAATGTATCTAAAAATATCAATCTAACACCATAGATCAGTTGGTAGAGTGTATATCTACTAAGCTAAGGCTCCCGGGTTCGATTCCCAACATGGCCTAAAAATGTATCATTGGTGAAATGTGAGGTTAACCTTTCACATTGATGAATTAACGGCCGGGGAACTGGATGTTGTGCTTGTCCTAGACTTAAGTTAGCATATAAGGCATATGAAGTTACGACAGACCTAGTAAGCCTATAGTGGAAAATATATTACTTGGATAGAAAACTTACCCAAACCATAAACTGGAAACTAATTGAGGTCAAATTAAATCTAAAAAGTTTTCAAAAGCTCCTGATAGTATTTACCTATGGATTGCTTTATAATTTATCTTTGCATTATTAACTAAACAGACTAAGAGCTTTAAATACATATTGTAATTTTTCCCCGCCATAATGACATGAATTTTTAGTTTCCAAATAACGGGTTCTCTTATAAAATCAAACTGTACCATAACCATTCAGAAGAACCGTATTTCTCGTACCAGAATCGGTGGACACGCCGACTAAGCGTTGGGCTCAACTAGTCTGGCCTGCCAGTGAAGAGAAATTCAGGTTTTGTCAGGATTGTTTTACCTAAATGTTTTCCCACTCCCCTTCACGCAAATGTGAATACATAAAATATGAATCCTACCTATCTCGACAGCGTAATTAAAATGCATATAAACCGAACGGGTGGCAGTAAACTTAGTGGAGAAAAATATACATTTTCCTCGAAGTAAAACCGATCGAGTATAACTCTTTTTTTCGGACACACTTTAAAAAATCGTAAAACCCCATAGCTCAGTCGGCAGCGTATCAGCCTTCTTAGATAGAGTTAGTGGGTTCGGTTTCTGGCAGGCCTGAATAAATTAACATTTGTTAAACCATAGCTTCCTCTTTAACATAGATTTTTCTATAGCTATTTTGCTGGACTCGCGTTAATATTATCAGACCCACTTCGGTGGCCGCATCATCTAAGGCACAGTAGACTAAGACTGCCGATGACGGGGAGATCGAGGTTTGAATCTCGGTCGGGTGCATTGAGGGGTTTTCCACTCTTTATTCTCACAAATGCGGGTAGATTTTCTTAAATAAAACTTTCCTAATCCTTAAAACCACTAGCATAATTAGCGTAAGCGTATAACCCAATCGTTTAGTAAGGCGTGGCGCTAAAAATAATAAGTTTAATCAAAAAGTGCCCATTAAATACTTTTAATAAGTGAATGGTACTTCACAACATCCCATACTTTCTCAAATTTAAGTTTATATTTTGAAAATATTTTTAAAAAATCAATCACTAAACTATCATCAAATAAATATTTCGCTGAGAAAACAGTATATAGTGTTGTTTATAATTTAAAACTAGCCCCAAACAGGCCTATTAAATAAAACCACTTGGACCCTTATAGAAAAAAATAATAATTTAAAAAAAAATTAGGGGTGGAATTCCAATTATTATTTGTCTTTGAGAGGTATGACCGTGTAATATTTACATATTAAGTCTTAACGAAAATCATCAAACAGTTTCAACCGTAGCTCCAAGTACACACAGACAGTTGGAGGGACACACAGCTAGACAGACAGACAGTTGGAGGGACACACAGCCAGGTAGACAGACAGTTGGAGGGACACACAGCCAGGTAGGCAGACAATTGGAGGGACACACAGCCAGGTAGGTAGACAGTTGGAGGGACACACAACCAGGTAGACATACAGTTGGAGGGACACACAGCCAGGTAGGTAGACAGTTGGAGGGACACACAGCCAGGTAGGCAGACAGTTGGAGGGACACACAGCCAGGTAGACAGACAGTTGGAGGGACACACAGCCAGGTATACAGACAAACAAATGGAGTAACAAACGTAATTGCTAAACCTACTTTTTCAAGTTCTGAAGTACATAAAACGTCACAAAGCATCATAATCTTGAGGTAAAATATTTTCACTATTGCAATACTTTCTTTACACAAGAAAGTAAAAAAACAACAGACGAACACTTGGTAGTTTCTCAAATAACTTATTCAACCTTATTGTTTCCTGTGTCAGTCCGGTTCCATGTCACAAAAGCCGATCATGTCGGTTTCTATCGATCACTGTGCGAAGCTAACAAGTGCGATTTGACCACAATCCTCCCCCGTCCCCCACCCCTCTCAACCCCGCCCACTGTCCACCCAACCCTCTTCCTCATTATCAGAACCTATTACTCATTAACACCTGGCTAGATTCAATACAGTCCCTCTGAAAACTAGAAGAAAAAAAAATAAACAAACAGCTGACTACTTCTCAACCACACGTCCACATTACTGCCACGCACACAAAAATACATGCATGTAATTAGTAATTACACATAATATGTAATTAGTTACTTATCTGATTAATTAATAGCACCATCCACGTGCCCGTGTTAATTTGAGATATGTTTTTGAATACATTAAACATGGAGGAGGGAGATATCGCATCAACATTATTTATGTATATGAGGCATCTTTTTCCCCCTTTCTCTTAATGTTTCATTACTTAGGCAGGTATTCATTAATTACTTGATTTTTAACTCAGAGCATATCTTTCAAACGTGATATTAGCTATACACGTGATATGTATTACACTTAACCTTAATAGTGGTCTTACACCATGTGATAAGGAAGATTGACATTTTATATTGAGCAGTGACAATTCACTCGTATCCAAATAACGTTCATCTGAATGTTTATAATAATTATTATTATTATTATTATTATTATTATTATTAGCATCTCATCTTACTACCCGTTAGGGTTGTACGCACTTACGCTAATGTGTAATGGTGGGGTGATTGTGAGATGAAATGAAGGATCTACAGTTTAACGTGGGATACGAACCACGGTGGAGAACTGGCATTCCCCACATTCACAGGCTGTGATTAATACACGTCTTGTCAGAGGTTAAGGAAGGGTTTAGAAATCAGATAAATCTATTCCGAGACCAAGGATTGAACCCCGGACCCCCAACACAGAAGTCCGACACCTTACCCCTAGACCACCAGGTCACCTATTCGAATGTTAATTCATCCAAAGTAGCCCACGTTAGAGCTCATTGTTTTAGTCTTAAAAAAGATCTAGAAATTTCACTTGTGAGCAAAAGAGTCCAAATGATTTTGTTTCAATAATCTCCTCGATAATCTTGGGGTAGCCATCTTGATTTAGTTACATAGAAATACGTCTTATATGTACGAGGATGGATTGCTATAAATATTTATATATCTACATAATATAATTCCCTAATGTGTATATTTCCACTCCCTTACCAAACCCCTAGCTAGATGAACTAGAAAGCTGAAATTTTGTACACTTGTAGTACAGACCACAGGACATAACCTAACGTAACAGAATTTTCTACTTTTGAGTTTAAAAATCCAGATTTTTTATTTAATAAATTTTTTATCAATTTTATTCACTCATACGTAACAAATGGCAGAACAATAGAAAATTAAACTAAAGCAATTTTTATTTTGTCTAGCTATAGAGACTACAAAAATCCTAATTTTAATTCTTGTTTTCTTCCAATCTAACTTGAACTCAACTGATTTAATTACAAAAGTAAGAAGATAAGTCGGGGTTCACTCCTCGGTCCCGGCACAAATTTATCTGATTACCAAACCCTTCCTTCACCTCTGACAATACATCTTGTGAATGTGAGGAATTTCAGGTCTCCACCGTGGTTCGGATTCCATCGTTAAACTGTAGGTCCTTCATTTCATCTCACAATCATCCTACCATTACACATTAGCGTAAGTGCGTATAACCCGAACGGGTAGTATGACGGGGTGCTAATAATAAGAAGAAGATAAGTCTTCCTTAGAGCTTATTTTTTATGGACAGATTCCCCCCACCCATCCCCAATCCCCCTCCCATCCCTTATTTGATTTATTTATATACTATATTTTGGTAAATAATGTGTCATTTTGTGTTGTATGACTCAGTTACACAACACATTATTATTATTTTAAAAAAATCTAGCTATTATTTATATGTTTTTGTAGGCCTACATAGATGTAATACATATTTTAAAATATCACAGCAAATTTGGGGAAAACTTTAAAATTAATTTGTTCCGCGTAGAAAACATTGTGTATTTTATTTCTTAGACCTATAAAGCATTTAATTTATGAAAAGGAAACATTTAGAATTATTTTTTTCTTATAATGCTTTCAAAATTTAATATAATATTAGAACCATATGTCGGTATTTTTTGTGTGTGTTTCTATTTCAGTTTTTTTAGTTTTTTTTAAAGATGGACTGATAAAATCTACCAAAACTAGTTTTACACACAACCCGAGACAGAATCATTCTTTATTCAACAACAAATAAGCAGGAAACATAAAAATATGAACACATGGTCTGTGTAAAACACACACACACAAAGTTTTAAAAACAACATAAGCTTATGTCTAAACAAAACATTATAAAAATCAAATTACGAAATCAACATTTTTATCTCTTATAATTATCAAAACATAGAAATAACTTCTGCTAGTTTTAGACTACACCTTGAGTTAATCAAAACCACCTTTAATCTACCTGAAAGGCATCACTAATATTTTTTATCCTCACCCTCCTCCATCATCGGTGGCTCGGTCGGTATGGGGCAATTTCCTGGGTAGTTGTTCCACAAGGTTCGGTGTTGGAACCTTATGAAGGGCCCGGCAGCACATATGACAGACGGACAGATGTAACAGGGTAGTGATGGGGGGACAGAGGGGGTGACAGGTCCACACAGCTGCCCTGTAGGGCTACCTGAAGAGCCTGTTTCAAGGGTCGTAAGGCCAACACGTGGCGTTACGCACGTGGCATATATGTTTTGGTGGGGTTAAAGAGGGTAGGGGCAGGCGCTGTAATATTAACACTTGGTATCATACACTGCCGGCATATGTGTGTGCTTGTACACCCTGTTATCATTAAATCTCGAGAATAATCGAGAAGAACAAGAGCGTATGTCCAGACTACTTTTATGATCTCATCAGAACATCATTAGTGGGTGTTGCGAGCTATGCATGTGTTTGGTTAGGATATTTTTTATGACCGACACAACACCAAGTATCCCAGCTAGGGATCAAACCCCGGACACCCGCTTCAGTAGCCCCATTGACCAAGGCCTTGCGATAGACTGGACCGCCTATGACGGGAAAATCGGGGTTATAATTGCTGTTGGATGTAGTGAGGGTGGTTTTTCCTAAATGGTTTTCTACTTTACCTTCAAGCGAATGCGAAATCATTTCCTCTAAATTCAATCTTTCTCATCCCTAACAGATTTGCCTAGTTAGCAGATATGTGTTCAGCCCAAACAGGTATTAAGATGCGGTGACAAAAATGAAATATTAAAAACAGCCCGGAACTTATTCCAAGTATGAAACAAAGTCACCAGTACAGTAAGTTACTTATTTTTATTATTTGTGGTATGAATTGTACTTTCTTGACCGACTGACTATATCATATCATACCACACCATTTACACACCAACTTAATTATATGATAAACATACCACCTGATTCTCCGGCTTTTAATTCATCAGTTTAAAAGAGGAAGCCAATTTCACAAATTATAAATTACTTTTCCTATGCAGAGAATCAAATCTTGTGCGATTTTCTCAACATGCCGGCACACTATTGACCGAGCTAAAGTTTCAAACTATTGTACTTATAAAGGTCGTATTCAAACGTGTATGATAATATTATCATTATTAAAGTTAAAATTAACTTCAGAGGATTCACCACGAAACGTATAAAGAAAGATACCTTCCAACGATGTTTTGTCACAGAAATTTGAATAGCCCCTTACTATGCCTGATATTGCAACACAAAGTGACTAAAAGCAAACATAGAATTTTTTTTATTTACGTATGTCACCAAAGTTTGTTGGCTAGACATTCGTGGTCTTCTAATAGCACTGGTGGATGGTTGAGCCACCATTTAGGTGCGGTCACTTCTCCCTGATGAGACGACGATGGTTAATATGATGATGTGGTTCCAGTAAAAGTCTCAAACCTAACTTAATCCTAACTGTCCAGACCATGGCATTCATAGGAACAATTCCCCTTCGGGAAGGAAAAATACCTATGGGACCTTCAGGGATCGAACCGGGGGCCTCTAGATTAGAAGCCAAAAATGCTAACCACTAGGCCGGCCACTATAGCCCTGATCCGAACCAAAGTATTCCGGACAATAGTGTATTAAAGCGCCAACGCTTTTAACCAGGGTCAAGATAAAAACCGATTATAGACGTTGAAAATTTAACTGAGTGAGAGGTAAATTACTATATTAAGTTGCTGGTAGAAAATAAACTTAAAAGTAAATACGCAACAATGTTTCATTGCAGATTATATTGATATATTACTAGTAATATTTTATACGTATTGATATTATTTGTCAAAAATGAAATTTGTAGATCATATGAATTTATGTATGAATATTTGAAAATTATTTTAGTAGCCTTTAATTATCGGTAAAAAAAGTCCTTCCTATTTATATTAGACTGTACACACAAGTTACACACATATAATTCCCAAATAGACAATATTTTTAATGAATACCTTATGGGTTCTACTTTGATTAGCACTGATGTCAATTTTTTATAGGAAAGGCCTTTTCAAAAACACTAACTTTTATTTTGTGGTAAAAAATTTATTACATTTTATTCATTAATGTTATTATGTTTTTTTAATCACTGAGTCTTTCTACCTGTCCAGGCTATACGCCTTTCTATTGGTATTGAAAGCAAATATGATAAATGAAGATAAAATGTCTTGACGTATGAATAAGTGAATGTAGATCTAGTGGCTTTTCTAGCTGTCAACTCTCTTCAGTGGTCGAGTGGTTTAAAGCTTCACTCTCATTTTAGACTGACCTGCTGATGATGGGGAGATCTAGATTCAAATCACGGTCGGGTCTACTGAAGGGGATTTTTCCTAAATGGTTTCCCACTCTCCTTCCACGCAAATGCTTCCTTCCTCATCTTTACCCCATTAGAGTAATTATCATAGTACCGGATATGCGTATAGCCAGAGTAGGTAGTAAGACGCAATTATTTAAAAAAATCTAGCTGTCAGATAAGGTTCTTCCGATGAAAATTGGACAGCACTTATGAATTATTATTTAAAAAAATTAAAAAATATTAACAAATAGCTAGATCTATTTTTTTCAAAGCAAACGTCCGTCCAATACCTAAACATGAAATTGTGCGATGTGAAATGATTATAAAAATCCCTCCCCTCAGCCCCTTTACCTCTCCCACTCCCCCCAAGAGTGTACTTCAAAGCGCACAGTAGGAAGAGAGAGAGGGGCTACACTTGATTGATAACACGAGTGTCTCAGCAGAGGGTCCTCTGTTCACATCCCTAGATCTCGCTGACAAGGTGTCATTCTATCGCCTACTGACAATAGGGAGCACGATAAAACCTCCCCCCCCC
>CABFVX010000247.1:26856-47306 GCA_902151425.1 Timema shepardi | reverse complement strand
CCCCCCCCCCCCCCCCTCCTTTTCCTATCTCAATCCTACCTCCGGGTCCCGACGACTAATTAAAACCAAAAGTGTCAGTGGTCTTCATTAATCACGTGAAGTTGCTATGTTTCGCCACTTGGGGCGTTGCACTCGACGCAAGAAAGAAGGACTCGCTGACTCTTTTTTTTTTTTTGGAGGTCGTCCAATTACTCGCGCGGTACTGCAGTGGTCCCAGACAAGGTGTAGAGACTCACGTGGTTGAACCATGACTTATAAAACTAAAAAAAAATATTTATTAAGTATTTTAAAAACAAAAATTTTAGGATGAAATTCTACGTGCTTTTTAATAACATAGTCTATTGTAATCATGAACCCAAGTTTCAAAAATTAGTTAGACTATCTGTACACTACTCTAAGTTTTTTTTACAAAAAAAAAGTTGGTAATTATATGAGACACTCTTTCTCTCTTTTTCTCTCTCTCTCTCTCTCTCTCTCTCTCTATATATATATATATATATATATATATATATTTTAACACAATTATTAAGACAATTTATAAAAATAAAAATGTATTAATTACTATACTGACATCGATTTTTTATTAACAAATATACAACATTCACTTTTCAAGCGAAACATTCGCAAATAATCTATTTTGAAGGGGAAAAAACGTTAAGGCCACTTTCAAAATATTTCAAATTTTCAAAAAAACGGGCATTAATTTTTTTAGGGATGAAATCAAAAACCCGATTTGTCTCCTATTTTTCCCTTCATTTCATATAATTCAAATCATGGTTGGTCTTCGAGGTATGACCATATATCATCAACTTATCAAGTTTGAACAAAATCTATCAAACCATGTCCGCTGTAGCCCCATGTGTACATACTGACACACACATGAAACAGACAGAATTGTAAAACTCTTTTTTTTTTAGTTCAAGAGCACATAAAAGGTTAATCAATATCCATCCAAACCTTTTAACAGTTGCAATATGATACGTTTCTTTCCTCCAATCCACATCTAATCCTTCCAAGCCAATACGAAAACTATTTTTCACCACGTTTTAGTACCCGTTTTGGTTATACACATCCATTAACTACACTAATGTAAGATGGATGAGAAAGGTAGGATTTTAAAGGAAATGTGTCTGTATTTAAGGGAAGAAAAGAGTGGGAAACCATTTTAAGGAGAAAATCACCTCCAGTACACTCGACCGAGATTCTAACCCCGATCTACCACCACCACCACCGTCAATCCAACCCATATGAGAGTGACGCGTTAGACCAGGGGTCAGCAACCTTTTAAATATGAAGAGCTATTTTCCAAAATGTGTTTTACTCTGGAGGCGCTAAGAAAAACGTCGATTTTTATATTTGAATTCTCACCTTTTATCTATGTAGTATTTATTAGGAACAAGTTGAGAATATACATATTTTTAATGTAATAAACAAAACATAAACTATAATATTATCATTCTTTCGATTTAGATATTTGAGCCTAAAATTCTGAGGCATGTTACAAAGTGGGCTTATTGTTAAAAATTTATTTATGAAGATAATGGAATAATAAACAATTGAAATTAGTATAAAAATAAAAACTCTGAGAATTTCGAACTTTATTTAAGTACCTAAATCATGAATGTGAAACTTTGCACTGCATATTGTCAGTCAAATTGATGTAGTCAGGAATATAACTGGAGACTGCTATACGTAGGCAGTTATCAAGATGAAAATCAGTTAATCTTTATCTATATTTTTACTTGTGTGAATCGGTGTTATTATGAAGCACAGTAAGAGTGGAGTTTCAAGGTGCACTTTCTCAATAATGGATAAGAGTTTTTATCTGACAAGCTCAAAATTATGTACTTAACAAAAAAATGTATAAAATTACCAAATATAAGGCGTGTGCCTAAAATCCGTCAGGAGGGTACCATGGCACCAACGGGATACGCGTTGCTGACCCCTGCGTTAGACCATGCGACCACCGATGCGGGTTTAACTAACTTTTGAGTTCACTAAATTAATGTGTGTGTGTGGTTGGTCAAACCTAGGCGGAGGAAACGGTTTACTAGTACAGTCCCTTCAAAGAGATCTCGGTTCGTGGATAGCTCACGATCTTTCCCTTAAAAATAAATCGAAAATACAGTCTCAGGTGCTAGGGAATCATTTGTGTAAAGCGAATGTAAAAATAATAATTTAAAAAAATATCGGTTTGATGCGCCATTTTGTAAAAAAAAACTAATAAACTATTCATGTTTCCCTCAAAAACATTAGAGAGGACGACATCGAGTACAAAAATAGACTTTAAAAAAATTCGAGAGTTCAAGCTTGTACAAAACAATATTTAGACAGAAAGGGAGGGGAGAGTGGGGGTTGGTGGTATCAGATAGCACCGATGTTCCGACGCCGCACTAATTTAAACAGACATCGGTGCTGGGGCGTCGGTGCGTCCCTTCACACAAGTGTCCCTCGGTACAAAAGAGCGTACTTGTCCGGTGAAGTGACGCCTGCCTTCGGTGTTTCAAACAAACTCTATTTATACAGGCGTCGTGGGAAGGAGGGCTGTATAGGGGTGAGAGGGGGCATAACCCCCCCTCCCCCTCCTTCATTGCCAGTTCCCTGTGTTTGTTGTAGGCATTAGCGCCTCTGTGATGTTCTGATTGCGCCGTTCACACTAGGGAGCGCAACAAGACTGTTACGCCATCAAACACGTAGACACCCCCACCCCCACCTCCCCTCCCCGTAACTAAATGGAAAAAGAGGCCGACCATGATCTTTGAATAGCTCTACTTGATCCCAAGATGGCGCTATAGAATTAAGTTCGTGTTTTGTGTATTAATAATTATAATTTCTAGTTAGATAATAAAATGATTCAAGTATTCCCTCCGATATTATTTATTAAAAAAAAACACAGGTTAAAATACAGATAAAAAGTGACAGCACATATATGAGAGACATAACCCAAGTTTTGATGGATGAGCTAATAATTGTGATAGAACGAACAATTAAATTACATTTAAAATAATTAAAAGGATTTCAATTTAAAGAAATTGTATGCACGAAAAACTTGGAAATAATGCAAATAAACCTAAAAAAAAATCCCTTTACAAAATGAAGCTAAAATTGAGCTGAATTCATTAAAAAAGTTAACAAACAATCTCTTGTATTGTTAAAGTAAAGTGATAGGGAAGGCGAGTTAATGGCAGAGTTTATGCAGTTTATATAGCAAAATCTTTTTTTTTTACAAAATAGATAGGATATTTCTTCAGTAGAAATATTGAGTTTAATTTTCTTCACGTGGTCATATCAACAGTTTTTGTATATATGTCATGGGTGTAGCGGTATTATAGGAGAAACTATATAAAGGAAGATAAAAATGTTTTAATACATTCCAGGACACCCTTGACAGATATTAAAGAATGGTTGAGCTCACAATGTGAAGAAAATTAAAATCTATCTTTCTACTGGAGCATTATTTGATTTATTTTGACAATAAAAAGAATTGTTTTACCATAAAAACTGCATAAATGCCGACCTTAATTCACCTTCCCTTCCACCTCAGCTCAAGGACGCTGCCTACCTGTGACGTCACGGCCAGTCCAGATAGGATGTCCCATGTTAATGAATTTACGTTTTACTCGGCGAGTTTTAAAGATATAACATTGAAACAAAAACCATAGCTTATTAAATAATTATAAAAATAGTCATGCCAGGTCTCCACCGTGGTTCGGATTCCACGTTAAACTGTAGGTCCTTCATTTCATCTCACAATCACCCTAGCATTACACATTAGCGTAAGTGCGTATAACCCGAACGGGTAGTAAGACGCGGTGCTAATAATAATAATAATAATAATAATAATAATAATAATAATAATAATATTAAAATAGTCCTACAGTGTCACAAAATTATTATTTCTATTTCTAAGTTTTTTTTGTAAACGTATTTTTTATAAATCATCTACAACCTAGGCTATTTGACTTTGTACACGCCTCTGTGGCGTAGTTTAGCTAACGCGCTAGTTTCTTTGAGCTCAACTTCCGAGGACGGGGAGATCAAGATTCGAATCTCAGTCGGGTAAACTGGGGGTGGTTTTTTTCCTAAAAGTTTTTTCACTTTCCCTCCACGCAAATGTGGGTTTCACTTCCTCTAAATTCAATCTTCCCCAATTTCTAATCCATTAGTGTAATTAATGCTTAAGCATATAACTCGAACGGGTCGTATGACGCGGTGCTAGATAATAATAATAAAAAATGGCCTGATCACTAAAATGACCTGTAGGAATATTTCTGCCAGAGGGTGTAGAGTAAAAAAGTCCGTGGAAACATATGTCTATCTAGAATAGGAAAGACAAAAAAGGTAAGATTTAAAAGCAATTTAATGTTTTCAAGGCGCAAATGTTAAGGTGTCTGTGTAAGTTCGTCAGAGAAAGAAGCAGTAGCTAGCTACCCTCTCCTTCTACCCTCTACTTCCACCCTCTCCTTCTACCCTCTACTTCCACCCTCTACTTCCACCCTCTACTTCCACCCTCTCCGCCCACGCAGGTATTTACAGCTTAGCTACACTGATTCACCAGGATAGGTGATTTTACTATGACAAAAGTAAAGATTGTATACATCTAATTTGAAGCCTGCATTATATTGTCAGTCTGACAATCATTTGGTGATAAGTAATACATTTGAATATGTCTGATCCTACTCAACATCGGAACTCAATAGATATTAAAAGCATGGCAATATTACCCGAAAATCTATAGTGACCAGAATTTACTAAATATAAATACTTATCAATATACATTTCTACAAACAAGTGATCATCAACATATTTGTGATTATTTAGGCATTGTTTATGCTGTACCTAAAAATATGACAGGTTATCAAATCCTAATATAAAACTGTCTGCAAATTAGGGGTATGAGCCGAAAGGAAACTACCCATTAGATTAGTTGGCATATACTACTTTGAATACTTTATTATTATTATTATTATTATTATTATCACCGCGTCTTACTGCCCGTTCGGGTTATACGCACTTACGCTAATGTGTAATGGTAGGGTGATTGTGAGATGAAATGGAGGACCTAGAGTTTAACGTGGAATCCGAACCACGGTGGAGGCCTGGCATTCCTCACATTCAAATACTTTTTTAACAATACAATTTGGTAATAAAATATTTCCAACATCTGTGTGTTTGGAACGGGGTCAACTCAGCCATATGAAAATAAATAAGGAGCTACTTGAAAAGGAAAGTAGCGGCTCCTGTCTAGAAAACCGATATTAATGGCGGACCACATAAAAACCTCTAAACACGTAAGTTGGCACTATCTTCTCCAACATACGGCGGCCACCTGATCGGCATTGCTCGAATGTGGGTTGAAGTCAAAGAGTTGTTTAATTGTTGTTTTGTATGTTTCGATAATATGCATCAAAAAGTGACAGCTGTAGATCCCACGACTTTACGTATGAATACATGAAAGTAGATCTAGTATATTTTATATGACAGGTTCTTTCAATGAAAATTGAAATGTAGTTTTACTAATGGTTGTAAATGTTGGGTAGATAATTATCTACCTCGGCATGACGATCCAACTATAGTTCCTATTGGTGCTAACAGCTATACTAGCTGGAGGCATTATTCTACCCAACTCTCTACTTTAATATCCCCCCCCCCCTCTCCCGAGTTGTATCTTCTAACCCCTACGCGACTTTGACATTTTGGTCATAATGGATATGGAAGTATGTAAATCCAGACCCGGTGTTGCGGTCAGTTCCCTTCCATGACATTTAGAATGGTACTAATATAATAGTGACAGTGTTCGTAAGAGAGCCTAGGGGGGAGGAAGGAGAGGAGAGGGAGAGAGTGATACTCGTGTCCTGCCCGGGGCAAAGAGTTATCTCCGACACTTTCTAGTCCGACACTTTGTGCTCAACGGACGAGGCCTTTAAGGCAGGTTTACCATAACAGGGGTGGATAAATCAGAACAGCGACGAGAAATCTCCCGCTCTCTTGGAATGTCGAGGGCTTGTGGAGAGATGTGTGGGGGCTTGTGGAGATATGGACCAGGGCTTGTGGAGAGATGTGTGGGGGCTTGTGGAGATATGAACCAGGGCTTGTGGAGAGATGTGTGGGGGCTTGGGGAGATATGAACCAGGGCTTGTGGAGGGAGAGATGTGCAAGGGCTTGTGGAGTTATGGACCAGGGCTTGTGGAGAGATGTGTGGGGGCTTGTGGAGATATGAACCAGGGCTTGTGGAGAGATGTGTGGGGGCTTGGGGAGATATGAACCAGGGCTTGTGGAGGGAGAGATGTGCAAGGGCTTGTGGAGTTATGGACCAGGGCTTGTGGAGAGATGTGTGGGGGCTTGGGGAGATATGAACCAGGGCTTGTGGAGAGATGTGTGGGGGCTTGGGGAGATATGAACCAGGGCTTGTGGAGAGATGTGGGAGGGCTTGTTGAGAGATGTGCGAGGACTTTTGAAAAAATGTGAGAGGAAAAGCTTTTGAAGGAACGATTTCCAGTTTCGGAAAAAATTTAAATTTTGGTTTTCCATAAAAATATAAATGCAAAATATTTAAGTAGAACACATTGAATCAAGTTAGACCAAATATAGTTTCTCCTCAAGACGTTTGCCTTCAAGATAAATTAATTTTTTCTTACACCTTATATCATTCGGCAGAGTGTCTACCTTCTGGACTGAGAGTCCCAGGATATAGCCCCAACATGGATGAAAAATCTATCATTGGTGAAATGTGCATTTCCCTTTTCGCAGTGATGGGTTAACAGCTAGAAGCTGGTCGTTGTCTGTTCTAGATTTCAGTTAGTTACTAAGTCGTGCGCTGATATAATCAGTCAATTCAGAAAACGCAAGTTAAATACCTCAAATAATTATATTTTTAAAATATTTCTTAGATTAGGTAGTTAATAATCAGCTTTTTTTTTACTGTGCTAATAAGACATATCTATCAACGACAGAGACCCGCCCCGGTGGCGTAGTTGGCTAACGCGATAGTCGTGTTGAGCTTGACTGCTGAGGACGGGGAGATCGAGGTTCGAATCTCGGTCGGGTGAACTAGGGAAGGTTTTTCCTAAACGGTTTTCCACTCTACCTCCACGCAAATTCGGGTTCACTTCCTCTAATTCCACCTCCCCAATTCCTAATCCATTAGCGTAATTGGTACTTAAAGCGTATAACCCGAATGGGTAGTAAGACGCGGTGCTAAATAATAATAAAAATATCAACGGCAGAGTTGTACACTCACAAGGCATTACAAACCCCTGGTTAACGCAACCCACTACATTTATGCAAACTGCTCAGTTGCGAAACCAGACATAGAATACGTCCCGAGCCCGGTCCAGTCCTTGCCTAGGCACACTACCGTGGATTATTTAATTTGCCATCTGTTGAAGTAACCGCACGCGCCCTCCCTTTCCACCCCTTTTATCAGAGAGGCTCATGTTCCTCCTAGTCCCCAAGGAGAAGTGGGGTGAGAGGGGGAGTGTATCCTCATAGGAGCGGAACTATTCATAGGGAGGGGGGTGGGACCCCAACCCCTATTTTAGACCTTGCCTTCATCATAGAGGCAGACAAAAAAAAAGGGCAGGGGGTAGGCCCACGTTAAAAGAGTTCATGCATACAGACATGACATCAAGGCAGTAGTATGGCATCTGCTCCAGATAGCATGGTTCTATCAACTTGGAAATAAGTACAGTCTGGTGTGATAGAGACTAGAGACATGACATTGACTTGGAAATAAGTATAGTCTGGTGTGAGAGAGACTAGAGACATGATATCGACTTGGAAATAAGTACAGTCTGGTGTGAGAGAGACTAGAGACATGACATCGACTTAGAAATAAGTACAGTCTGGTATAAGAGAGAGTAGAGACATGACATCAACTTAGAAATAAGTACAGTCTGGTATAAGAGAGAGTAGAGACATGACATCAACTTAGAAATAAGTACAGTCTGGTATAGAAGAGAGTAGAGACATGACTTCAACTTGTAAATAAGTACAGTCTGGTATAGAAGAGAGTAGAGACATGACTTCAACTTGGAAATAAGTACAGTCTGGTATAAGAGAGAGTAGAGACATGACATCAACTTGGAAATAAGTACAGTCTGGTATAGGAAAGAGTAGAGACATGACTTCAACTTGGAAAAAAGTACAGTCTGGTATAAGATAGAGTAGAGACATGACATCAACTTAGAAATAAGTACAGTCTGGTATAGGAGAGAGTAGAGACATGACATCAACTTGGAAATAAGTACAGTCTGGTGTAGGAGAGAGTAGATACATGACATTAACTTGGAAATAAGTAAAGTCTGGTGTAAGAGAGAATAGAGACATAACTTCAAGGCAGTAGTGTGGCATCTGCTTCAGGTAGCATGGTTCTATCAACTTGTAGCTAAGTACACTATGGTGTAGGAGAAAATAGAGACGTGATATCAATGTGGTACTGTGTCATTTGAGAATCCTCCTCTTTAATTGCACTTCTGTTTTAAGTTAGATTATTAGGAACAGTAATATATATATATATATTCTTCCTGGCCGTGAGTAGGTTACTCTCAACTTATGCACGTGACATGGGAGAAGAGCTCGGTGGCTCACCCGGTTGCAGCTGTTTAGGTGGGGTGATTCCACCTGCCTTACATGAGAGTGTGGCCGGACCTGGAATGGTTTGTGGCTTGTATACATCGGAAGGAGCAGGACCGGCCGGTCAGCGTGACCAGCCGGCTGATATGTCACAAGAGCACGCGCCAAACAACCCCACTCTACCCTACTCCACTTTGTAGCCGCCTGCGTTGATTACAAAGGGCGCACAACGCCACGTTCATTGTTTTAACTATACACGGATTTTGGTGAGTAGAAACTTTTAGGAAACATAAACATACCTTTTTATGGTCAACGTTGAAAACATTGTATTCTATTATAAGTATTATTTTATAGATAATCATAATATCTTTCAAGGGTAGCGACTACAAATTACATAAATTGACGTATGGATACCTGAAAGTAAAGTAGATTTAGCAACTTAAATAAGAATGTAATTTTTATGAAATTGGACGATCAATACCTTTTAAAAATATATGTTTTTTTTAAATTGTTTTCATTGGAATTTGGACATTTGGTATGCGAATCACCAAATCTTAACTCAGACTTATGCACCCTTACCAACTGAGATAATTGTGCTTGGTTCAATTCCGCACACAGCTCAAACATTTATAATCTGTGAAATTTTGAATTGATCTTTCCTAGTGGACTGCAGGGTGTTTATTCTATTATATATATATATATATATATATATATTGGTCTGTAAGTCGTGTACTGATACAGTAATTTGGGCACTAATGAGCATGTTAAATTAATACTCTTAAAAATTAAAAATACAAGTAGGAATGTAAGATAATATTTTTTTTAAGTTCATGGTGATATAGAAACGCAAAATAAAAAATTTCTAGAATCAGAACTAATATAAGAATTACGTCACATTGTGAAAAATATTAGTTTATAAACAATGTTTAGCATTACAGGGGAGACAGGTCGATGTTTCTTGTAGCCTTCAAATCAAAGTTACGTTGTGGTGGAAGGGGACGTGAGAAAAAGCCCAGTGTTTTTTTGCAGTGTTTACGAAAAAACATTTTATTTTGGCAAAAACAAATAAAATATTACTACAATACAAACATATAGTTTAATTTTCTTCTCGCGTTGAAATCAACAGTTCCTAAATATTCATAATGAACATAGCGGCATTAGATGAGAAACTATTTTAATCAAAATAAAAAGTTGTCATTAAATTCCAAGACATATTTGACTAATGTTCAAGAAATTTTGAGAAAAATTGTGAAAAAAAATTAAATTCTATATTTTTACTGGAGCAATATTTTAATTATTTAAGTAAAAAAAAATTCCATAGAAAGTGCATTCCCTTCCAAATCACCTTAAGCTTTGGTCAAACTTGTGCACATCGGAGAGCATAGACCTAATGTTTTAACCTTACTCCAATTCAACAGGTTGATACCAAGGGGCTAAAATTGTATATTATATCCACACTTTTATTCTCAAAGGACTTAATAAACTATTAACATTTCCATGGGTTATTAATATTTTTAAGTCAATGTTAATAGAGTAACCTTTAAAAAAATGTTAGTATGACATATTTATAAAACAAAAATCTAAATAAATATAAGTTCAATTATTTCTTATTTGTTTGCCATTTGTGATAAAAGTAAGGATTATTCAAATTAAATTTATAAAAATACGAAAAATAAAATACTTTGAATTGATTAGCTGGTTTTGGGTTGCTTATATTAAACCATTTAAAGTTTTAATATAAACAATTAAATATTATTTACAAACACGAATGCATTTTTTAAATTAATAAAATTAAATATCTTAAAGGTTAAAACAATATTCACATATAGGCCTATCAATGAAGGTTTCTGAGTAATATTTTACTATACCTTATAGATTAAAATAAGTAAACATATAAATAATGTAAATCATATTACATTCCCGATCTAAATAAAAGTTCTGTGTACTTCAGTTAAGTGATTTATTTTATTTCCGTGCTTGAACTAAACATACCATAGACGTCCTCCCTTTGGTCCCTTTGTCTACCAGCTTTATTGTGACCAGGTATAAACGTGAGTGGTTGAGGGGTGGGAAAATAGGTACCTTTGAATCAAGGTGCACTTAGATATCATAAACAAAGAGGTCAGGGTGTCTAATCCTGGTAAGATTAACTAACGGTGGTTTTTTGCTAAGACTCTCGAACTGTGGTGGTTAGTAGCTAAAATTAGTGAGGTTGCTGCTAACACGGGAAACAAAACAATGAAATTTTACTTCACAGCCACAAAGCCAACTTTTCCGTTGGTACCATTCAGAATTAAAGCTACGAATATATTTCTAGTTGTTGCTTTTGCCTGGCTGAGATATTAGAATATCAAGTGTTGAACGACCTCTTTTCTTAACTGTAAATTTCTCATGGAGAGATAGCTGTGAAAACATAAGCTGTTGAAGTTCATTTACAGACACAGAACTTATTTCTTTGGGATGAAAGGTCATGGTTAAAGTTTTCTGTTAAATAAAAGAACTGAAAATAAAAATGAATTAAATATAACAGCTGGAAGCAGAATAATAATCAAATTCTACACTCCTCTACACTTTATCATATTCAAGAATGTGATACACGGTTTTTAAACACAACACACGCAAAGTTAAATATCCTTCCATCATCACGCCAGAGTCGGCACTGCGAGAGCAACAGTGCTCTCTCTCTTCTTGACAGTCCCACTTTCCTCCCCACTCCCCTACTATGTGCGCATGCGTACTAAAGTCAAACACCACGTCGCTGGCACTATGAAGCGCACAGTTCCATACAAAGATTTTTGTATATTTTTCATATACTGGGGGATGGCTACTGAAGTACTGGCATTAAGCTTAAGGAATATATATTTTGTACTACCAAAATAAAGAAGAAATTAAGGAAAAAAGTACTCATTATATTAAATGTTATCGATAATATTAAGTGAAAATAGGGTGTGCTGCAGTTCCGCAGTGCCTATACACGAGCCGCCACTGCTCTCCAATATCAATTTGGGTGTATTTTATTTCAGGTGCCCTTATCCACCTTCGGATTGGATAGTTAATATGCCTTGTGTTCAAAGTAATAATAATAGTAATAACCGCTTCAGTGGTCGAATGGCACCACTCTAGCGTTATATTGGCCAGCTGAGGATGAGCAGAACGGGGTCAGAGTCCCAGTCAGATCTACTGAGGTTGTCTCTTCCCAAATGGTTTCCCACTCTCCTTCCATGCGAATGCGGGTAGAGAATCTCTATAAGGATTTCATCCTCATCCCTACCCCATTAGAGTAATTATACTACTATAAAGCCATGAGGTTGACCCACTCACTGACATTAATGTTTACCCACTTCCAGATGAGCTAGAAACTTGAAATTTGACAAACTTATAGCTTTTATCCAGTAGCCAACGGTAAAATTTTCAAAAAGTTTAAAAAAATTAATTCTTAACCCCCCCACCCCCCCAAAAAAAATGGCGTAGCAACTTTAAAGTCAGTGCGGACCTTTCTTTGGAGGTCTCTTGTGGCTAAACGGTAAGACCTATCAAAAAATGGCTCTGGAATTACGTTAGTTTGTACCCACTTGCAAAGAAAACTCACTGGGGGTTTGGGGGCGTAGCCCCCAACGAGCAAAGTAAGCTATCATATATGATTATAGACTGAACACGTAGTAAGACATGCTGATAAAAAAAATAACGATAAAATTCACTCGGTTGGGCATGCAGATAAAGAGATCGGTCATATCTTATAAGGTTTTCTGCTGAAAAAGAGATTGGGGTTCAAATACCGGTCAGGTGTGGTAAGTAGTTTTTCAAGTTTCCCACAATACAAATGCGAATACATTCTCACTCAATTTTTCCTTCCTCACCTTCCACCCTATTAGTGTAAACATACCTCCTGTCCAGATGGGTAAGCAATTTGTTATAACGTTTTCAAAAATCAGTCGTATAAAGTAAACTATACTTGACTTTTTATTCGGGCTAAAAGAAAAACGGACGTGCATTATTGTTTATCGTCTAAAACAAGCCTCGTAAACTCTATTTTAGACGAAATCAAAAATGCAGCTTAAAAAATTAATTTTCAAAAATCATTCGTCAGTTTGGGGTTAGAATAAAACTAATAAAACACCCCGAGGTATGACAAATTACATCTAATTTATATCAGGTTTGACCCAAATACATCAAACAACTTCGTTTGGAACAGACAGACAGACAGAAATATAACAGCCACGTTTTTGGGTTCATGGTCACATAACATGTTAATATTCATCATAGTCAAAAGGTATGAAATGTAAACGATTACAATACTTTCTATAAATGAGAAAATATAAAACAAGTTTCCTTGAAATATAGAAACTCAACTATCACGTACGGCATAAGGTCGTCTTGCTAACCACCCCGACGTATGTCACCCAGTGGTGGAAAGGGAGGGGGGTTTATTGAAGCGTGCCACGACTGGTTGCTTTTCTGATTGTGTACGACGCCGAAAGGGATTGCCGTGTGACGAGATACATCTGCAGCTGTTGCCAACAGCTGAGTGGATCTACATTGTGTTCTAGTCTCCTGTAAGGTCAGGATATCAGCTGTCAGGGTCAATGTCAAGAACGGTATATTAAGGTTAAGCTAACCTCAAAGTTCTTGCGGATGCCCTTGAAAGATAACAAAGTCGATTATTTGAGTGAATTCGAAATTATTTCGCGAAGCGAATTGCATCTTAACTTGACGCACCTATTCAAGAACGTTAGTGAATGCTTAGTGGACCGATAGTGTGGTCCCGAGTACACTACCGCTACATATTTTAACCTATGATGAAGCAAGCAAATCAACGCTAGTGTCAACAAAGCATCAGATTAGTCAAATTCTTGCATACGATCCTTAGACTATAATGTAAGATATAGAAAGCGTGGGAAGGAAATGAGTAGTTCATGTTGCGAGGTCTCTGTTGGTCTGCTGAGGGCACTTCCTTTATTCTGCTGACGAGTATAAACACTCAATCTACTATTTGCTACTGGACAGCATTTACTTGTATTTCAAAGCTATCGTATAACCCGAATGGTTGGTAAGATGTGGTGCTACGTATTATTATCGTTGTTATTATTATTATTATTATTATTATTATTATTATTATTTCAAAACTGTTATTTTCAGTGTCCTAATGTAGACTCTATATAGGACAAAATATCTTAAGTTGTAGACGATCGAAAAAAATTTGGAAAATAAACTACTTCATGATTAAAAAGATTAAGAACAGCAAGACTTTTTTTATCATTTGAAAATTTATGTTTTTTTAATTTTATACTGTATCCCTAAAACTCACCATATTTACCTTAATACATTAACGTGGGAAACCACCCACTTCAGTGGCCAAATGGGCTTAGGCGTCACTATCGTGTTAAACTGATCTGCTTGATGACAGGGATGTCAAAATTCAAATCCCGGTCGAGTTTTTTTTCTCCCTAAATTGTTTCCCCCTACCTTTCCGCATTAATGCGGGAAGATTACTTCTAAAATTCTTCCCTCCTCCTTCCTAACCCATTAGAGTAATTATCATATATGCGTATAACCTAAACAAGTAGTAAGACGTGATTAAAAAATTTGATAAATCCTATTTTGACTTCGTTAATAACAATTTCACACATAGGAATTTTGAAATAAATTGTAAAATGGTAAATTACCACTTATTATAATTAATTAATTTGATTTATAATTAATAACTACTTTTCCTGAGGGTTAGATATTGTGCCCAAACTACTGTTTAGAAAGTATGGTAAAACCTCACTGATAAATAACACGTGAAATCCCAGCCCTTCCTTATTTTTCAAATCACCCACATGAGATTTGATTTTCAATCTTTTTCCATGTCGATACAGTCTATCCTGTCTAGCGTCACGTCTAGGTGATAAATTAACGGCCTGGGATCCGCGCGTCGTGTTTGTCCTAATCATAAAATATGATAGCTCTTTGATCCATCGCAGTTGTAGTAAGCTATTCTTGTTTCGCGTCGTCTTTTGTCAAGCAGGTGAGGTATATTTAGGGAAGACCGGGGTTATTACGTCACAAGGGCGAGTGTCAATACTCGTAGCAGCCGATGTTTGCAGAAGCACAGAGCACACAATAGTAGAGCACAGATTACTACTCTCTCGCATTCTGTGCAAATTACACAGAGACTCGTGAAGGGGGGGAATATTGACCTTCGTCTCTCGTCGGCAGTCAGGGTCGGAGGGACAATATAGTGAGAGATAGAGGTGGGAATACGAATTCAAGAAAGAGATGTGGAGGAAGATTTTATGATATATTCTATCCAGGCCTGTACAGCAGCCTCGTGGCTTCTATGGTGCTGACTGACAGCTCACAGCTGACTTCTGACAACATTTAGGTATATACCTAAATTTTAAGTGTCAAAAGTGACAGCTGCTAAACACATGTTTTTGCAGATAATTTGGTTCGGCGTAGTAATACGTAATTTGGTTTGGTAAATTTTTTAAGCTGTCAGTTAGCACCAAAGAAGCCATGGGGCTACTGTAATTTGGGGCACAGATTTACCTGATTACCAAACCCTTCCTTCACCTCTGACAAGTCGTGTACTAATCACAACTTGTGAATGTGGGGAATGCCAGGCCTCCACTGTGGTTCAGATTCCACGTTATAACTGTAGGTCCTCCATTTCATCTCACAATCACCCTACCATTACACATTAGCATAAGTGCGTATAACCCGAACGGGTGGTAAGACGAGGTAATAATAATAATAATAATAATAATAATAATAATAATGTAGTTTGGGTGGCTCGATGGATGCAAGAAGACGCGAGGAAAGGATAATATGTTTGCATTTTTCATAGCAAACATTATTTTTAGCCAAAATAAGTCAAATATTGCTACAGTAGATAATTAATTTAGTTTAATTTTCCACATATGATGATGATATCAACAGTTCTTGAATGTACACCATGAGCATATTAGCATTTGGTGAGAAACCTTTTATAGAAAGAGAACACGCTATAATCAAATTCTAGGAAACTCATGACTGATATACAAGAACTCTTAAGTTAACTATGTGTAGAGAATTAAACACTGTTTTAATGGGACACCCGCCTCGGTGGCGTATTTAGCTAACGCGCTAGTTTTGTGTTGAGCTAGACTGCCGAGGACGGGGAGATCGAGGTTTGAATCTCGCTCGGGGGAACTAGGGCTGGTTTATTCCTAAATGTTTTTTCCACTCTCCCTTCACGCAAATACGGATTCATTTCCTCTATATTCAACCTTCCCAATTACTAGCCCATTAGCGTAATTAGTAGGCCTACTTAAGCTTATAACTCGAACGGGTAGTAAGATGTGGTGCTAAATATTATTTTCATTTCTATTTAATGGTGCAAAATTTTATTTATTTAGCTTAAAAATTTGTTTTTTCTACTAAAATCTGCAAAAATACTACTCTTAACTCGCAACCCACCCCATTCCCACAACAGTGGTCACGTGGTATAAATAATTGGGCTCACTACATAATGAGTTGCCAGTGATGGGGAGGTCAAGATTTCTATATATAGGTTCAGTACACCCAATCGGGATTCAAACCCCGACATCTCTATCATCAGCAGGCCAGTCTAACACGAGATTTATGCCTTACAAATTATACCATTCGAACAATGAACAGGTTAGTTTACGTTGTTGAAGATTGAACCCGATATTGACCGGTCACGTGGTGTAGTGGTCAGTTCACCTGGCTACGAGCCTAGAGGTCCCGGATTCGATTCCCGACTAGTCCCTTAGGCATCTTTCCCCTAAGTGGAGTGATCCCTACCGGTCATATATGCCACACGATAAAAAAAAACTAGATATACTTAGATTTTAATCAGGCATTTATACTATCACATATCTTAGCCGTGTAGATATAAAAACTTATTTTTAAAACCAAATACTGGCAATTATAAAAGATTTTATCCATTTATAAAAAAAAATAGGTTTAGAATAAAAATGAACAACTGTCCATAACGCCCTGATCGAATTCAAAGTCCAGCTGCTATTAAAAAAAAAGTCCTTTTTGTCTACGTAGCATCCTGCAGAGCCAATCTATAGGGTAAGGAATAAAATGTGGTAAGTGGCTGGCTGACAAGGGGACCACCCCTTCCCCCATCACCCCTTGATAAACAGGTGCTTTTAAAGGGGGTGGGGTGGGAAGGAGAGCTGATGCAGTATAGAAGGAAGGGGGAGGAACAGTTTGTTTATGAAAGGGAGGAGGGGAGGGGTAACTCACACCCCTATATTTAGACCAGGTGACATGTTTTCCTAAGAGATATTCTCTCTTCCCTCCCCTCCAAAAAAACCTTCACTCATCCCACTCTAAAAGGGGGGTATATCCTACCCAACCTAACCCAGTTTGTGAGGGTTTCAGACCATAGTGCTTTTGAAAACAGCTGACGTGGGTCTAACTAGTATTTAACAATGAATGTGCAACAAGTTTGGTTGAAAAGGGGGAGAGGTATTTTTAGTACAACGTGTGTGAGTGAAGCTGTTGTAAGGAGGAGGGGGAGTTAGGGGGTTGAAATATGTTCTTAACATACTCTCCTGTCACTCAGTAACGATGGAAATTTAACGTTATATATAGATATATTTATCATTTGATTTATCTCAAGGTACAAATATAAAGTTAAGATATATCAGTGGTTTCCTACATAATGAATTGTATGGTAATGTGTAAGCTGTAACAACAGTATTAAGGTGTGACGAAAGTGCAGCCGATAAAATATAAGTGTTTTTTCAGTTTTCATAGCAAACAGTTTATTTTTTTTTGGCAAAATAAATAAAATAGTTCCCAAGTAGAAACTTAGAGAATTTATTTTCTTCATATCTTGATATCAACAGTTGGTGAATATTTGTCATGAGCAACGTGGAATTTTTAAATGAGGAGGAAAAAGTTGTCATTAAATTATATGACATCCTCGACAGATATTCAACAACTGTTTAGAATTCCTCATTGAGAAAATTAAACTGTAAATTTCTACTGGAGACATATTATTTATTTTTTCGAAAAAAAAAAGTTTCAATATAGAAAAGTGCAAAAATATTGCCCTTCAATCGCGGTCCCTACCATTCCACCAAGATGGTTGCTGTTTTGTAATATTATTCTTCACAACTTTTCTCTTTTTAGTGTTTTTTAATAAAAATAGGATAAAAGTCGACTCTCTTAATAAAAATAGAGAGATAAAATAGTTCACTTTAATTTGATTCACAAGCTTTCAAGCGTGTTCCGATATATGAAAACTATATCTATAAATTAATCGATGTATCAAGTAATAAAAATCTATATAAATATATCAATGTTTTCGTAAGTAAATCAATTTTTTTAGATCAAAATATTGTTGTCATATATTCCTTTCAGTAGTGAACAAATAATTTATTTATTATTATTTAGCACCGCGTCTTACTACCCGTTCGGGTTATACGCTTTAAGTACTAATTACACTAATGGATTAGGAATTGGAAAGGTTGAATTAGAGGAAGTACACCCACATTTACGTGGAGGGAGAGTGGAAAACCATTTAGGAAAAACCACCCCCAGTTCGCCCGACCGATATTCGAACCTCGATCTCCCCGTCCTCAGATCAACACAACTAGCGCGTTAGCCAACTACGCCACCGAGGCGGGTGTGAACAAATAATAATAATAATAATAACAACACGATTTTAGCACTACCTTGTATTATCCGTTAGTGTTATACGCATTTGTTTAAATTACCGTAAATTTTTATGGATAAAGAAAAAAAGGTTGAATTTAGAGGGAGTGCATTCACATTTGAATGGAAATAAAGGGTTGAAAATCACTCTCTGTATATACAACCGGTATTCGAACCCCAATCTCCCCGTCATCGGCAATCCCAGTGTATCGTGAGTGTGACTCGTTAGACCATTCAACCACCGAAACAGGTAATTGTAGTATTAATTTCACACCTATATTAAGAATATCAAGAGCTGCAATAGGTGGGTCTAGATGTCATAGCTCTTCTAGCCTGATTTTCCAGTAACGGAGAGGTCGGGGTTCGAGTCCTGGTCATGTTTATAGAGGATGGTTTTTTCTTTAATGGTTTTCCAGCTCCGACTGCAAACAAATGAGGGTACACTGCCTCTAAAGTTCACCTTCCTTCCTCATAAATAATACATTAGTAGTAATTAAAACAAAAGCGTATTACTAGAACGTTTACTGTGACGCGGTGAAAAATACTTATACAACGATAAAATATTAACCTAATGGTTATATATATATCACCACGTTTCACTACTTGTTCAGGCTATAAGCATATATATATGATAGTCTACTGGGATAGCGATAAGAAGAGAACATTTTAGAGTTAATCAACAAGCATTTGCTTGAAAGAGTGGCAAACTATTTAGAAAAAAGCCTCCCTCAATAGACCTGACCGGGATTTGAGGCTTGGTATCCCTGTCATTAGAAGGCTAGTCCATCACGAGAGTAACGCCTTAGACCATTCGGCCACGGAAGAGGATTAAAGCTAAATAATAAACTTCTATTGAAGTGCAAAAAAAAATAATTAAAATAATGCTTTCATTTGAGTTTTACATTCGGAACTTGTTTTCGAAAATTCATCAATATTCTTGTATATATACTATAGGCCTACATACATATAAATATATAAGAATTTTGATGAATTTTTCAAAAAACAAGTTCCGAATTAAAAACTTTATTTTAATTATCTTATTTTCTTGCAATCCAATCGAAGTATATTATTTGACTTTAATCCTCTTCGGTGGCCGAATGGTGTAAGGCGTCACTCTCGTGTTGGACTCACTATATATATAAACTATATGTTCATATATAAAACATACATACACACACACACACACACATACAGACAGACAACTGTAGGGAATTGAAAGTAAGGATCTTTACCGACTGGATATTGAAAGTTGTGTATGTGTGTGAGTCTGTGTGTATGTGTGAGTACAATAGAAGCAGACATCGCGTGGCGTATTTCATCTGTCAGGGGAAGATGTTGATGGACCAGTGGTGTAACAGGAAGGAAGGGTGAGAAGACGAAGGTGGGGAGGGGTGGGGCAGGAAGGTAGGGGGACCAGTTCCTGATCCGTCACCTGCTCACCATTCATCCGGGGGTAAGGGGGTTATAACAGGAGAAGAGGGGTATGCATACCCAGGGGGGGGGGGGTTATGAGGAGGCATCCTGTGGGCTACAAGGACAGTCGTCGCAGCGAGTTACTGGGAGTTTTTTTAACGCTATTCAACAATAAACCTCGGTTATGGACGAGGGCGCCAAACTGTTGAGTTTCAGGTACCGACCAACAGTCATTCTAAAGAATCTGGTTTTAGAGACACACATATTAAATTCACTGGTTCGATAAAGGGAACTGTTTTTTTTTGTCACGAATTAATGCGTCACTCTTTTGAAATAGAGTGAATTATCGGTGATAGGGAGATCGGGGTTCAAGTCTCGATAAGGTATATTGAGAGTGTTTTGTTTCCACTCCCCAAACACAAGAATATGGGTACATTTCCTGTCAATACTACCTTCCCTACCACATTAGAGCAATTATAATATATGTTTATAGCCTAAATGGGTAGTAAGATGTGATTATAAAAATATTACACTAGTGGAGTAGAGGTGAGGTGAGGAGAGTTTTTAGAGGAAATATACTCATATTTTCGTGGAGGGAGAGTGGAAAAGCATGTAAGAAAAACCATCTTTACTACACCTGACCGAGATTCAAACTACGATCTCCCTGTCATCAGAAATCCAGTTTTAAATCGAGCGTTAAAGCAAGAGACTATGCGACCCACCGATGCGGGTATCGGCGCTCTTCTTTCCAAAACGCGGATAAACCACTATGTGGATGAATCCGCTCCCCCAATCCCTCGGGT
>CABFVX010000247.1:6122-21817 GCA_902151425.1 Timema shepardi | reverse complement strand
ATATATATATATATATATATATATATATATATATATATATATATATATTGAAGTAAGAATGAAGCGCATATCTACCAAAAGTTCCATTTATTTTCTTCCGCCGTCATGTTGGCAGCCATTCTTCACGTGTTTATCTGTTGAACCACGTGTTTCTCATAATTTTAACTTCTTTCTCTCTTTCCACACTTCTTTTTCTTCTTCCTTCCTCCTTGGTGTTGAGCAAAACAAACTATTTTCCCCCTTCACCTCTTTGCGATGATGTGCCCCTGGCGAACCCAAATTTTAGTGAAGGCAGAATAAGCCCCATTTAGTATTTAAAAAAATCCCCTTTCCACGAGGTCGGAATTCAATCTCCAACCTCCATTTCAACAAAAAAACAACAGATTTTATGGTAATTTTAGAATATATCTAGGTATTATCTGAGGCACTGTTTAAGTTGTCTAGATTTTAGACGACAAGTAGAAATAAAAAACACAAATGTTATGATAAAAAATTAATGGAGTAAGCTAATAAAGATATATTGAAACAATAAAATAATGTCACTTTTTTGTAGTTTATTTAGCACCCCATGACCCAAACGGGTTATATGCTTATGTACTAATTATGATAATAGGTCAGAGATAAGGAAGGTTGAATTAAGAGGAAGTGTACACGCATTTATGTGGATAGAGTGGGCAAACATTTAGAGAAAATCACCCTCGATACGCCCGATCGGGATCGAGCCACGGTCTCTCCATCATCGGCAGTCTAGTCTAATGAGAGAGTAACGCCTTAGACCACACGGCCACCAAAGTGGGTAATGTCAATGTTAAAATTATAGATCAACGCTTGTCGTCAATAGTTAAAGAGAGAAAAATAATTAAAACTTGTTTTGAAAATGTTTATAGAGTTCAAAATGTTTTAAAACCTGTAACACTTGAGAAAATATTAGTTATTTAAAAAGAAGTATTAAAAGAATAATATAATGTTGTCTAAGTGGTCTGCCATGCCTTCATAAAAATGATTTAATAGGCGAGAGAAATCTTTCGGTATTTTATGTCATCATCAGTCCTGAAAAGTAAAATTATTAGGTATAAGCGTTGTTATATTAAACTCAATAAAATGAGTAAATTTTAAACTGTAAAAAAAAAAGCCCGAGTGAGGAGAAGTGGAGTTATACAACTCATACGAGTTATAAGAGACAGATGTTGAGTGATACGGTCCAGGGGCTCGAAGGAGGTAAGGGAAGGAGTAATGGTGTGCTAGGTCCTTACTCCATTATTTAATTTAAAATATAACATTTGTGTGGGCTGTTTAAGAACCGCGTCTTACGACCCACTCCTATTATACGTTTATGATGGTTTTAAGGATTAGGAAGGTTATATTTATAGAAAATATAGCCATATTTGCGTGAGGTGACTTGGTGGTCTAGGAGTAAGGTGTCGGACTTCTGTGTTGGGGGTCCGGGGTTCAATCCTCGGTCCCAGCACAGATTTATCTGGTTGCCAAACCCTTCCTTCACCCCTGACAAGACATGTATTAATCAAAACGTGTGAATGTGTGGAATGCCAGGCCTCCACCGTGGTTCGGATTACACGTTAAACTGTAGGTCCTTCATTTCATCTCACAATCACCCTACCATTATACATTAGCGTAAGTGCGTATAGCCCGAACGGGTAGTAAGACGTGGTGCTAATAATAATAATAATACATATTTGCGTAGAGGGAGAGTGGAAATATATTTTAGAAAAAAACTTCAGTACACCCGACCGAGATTCGAGCCTCGATCTCCCCATCACCGGCAGTCTTGTCTACTGTGATAGTAGCGTTTGTTTTTAATTCTACTCGTTGTCTAACATAAAAAAAATATTAAACGAATATGACAATCAATCTGCGTGAACACCGATGGGGTTTGTGATGTTAGAATGAACGAAATTTTCGACCAAAATGAGAGAGAGAGAATAAATAGTCAGATACGAGAGTGAGAGGATAAAAGCAGTTATTGAAGAGGTCAAGTGCAAGCTCCTAGAGTAGTTTGCCTCATATTGCCTGTAGAGAACACTCAGGATGTGTGTGGGTAGCCGAGGGGGTAAGTGGGTAGTAGGAGGGGAGGAGGGAGTTGGTTCACTCTATCCGCGCCACTTTGCTAGACAGAGATAAGTCCTCATTTCGAACCCCTCCGATGTAAAGTCAGCACCAACTTATACCACGTATTTTATAATTTGATAAAGGTCATTTCAAATCTCATCACCGAGTCGTTTCATTTCGATACCGGAATTTTCAAATTTCAAATTTTCTTTAAATTGGTTTGGTTTTTGCCTTTGGATTAAGGTGGGGTGGTAGGATTTGGTAGTTAAGGGCAGTATTTTTTAAGTTTTTCTTGCTTAAAAATGTGTGTCGGAAGAATGGGAAAAAAAACTAATAGAAACATAGAGTTTAGATTTCTACACATGGTAATCTCAGCGGTTGTTGAATATCTGTCAAAAGGCTGTCCTAGAATTTAATGACAAATTTTTCTCTTCATTCAAAAAGTGTATCATCAAATGCTGTTCAACACCATAGCTCAGTAGGTAGCATGTATGTCTACTGTGTCAAGAGTTCCAGGTTCGATTTCCGGCATGGCTGAAAATATATCATTGGTGAAATGTGGATTTACCCTTTCACAGTGATGAATTAACGGCCGGGGACTGGATGTTGTGTTTGTCCTAGTCTTAACGTTAGATTATAAGGTATATGTAGCTACGATAGGCCTAGCAAGATGGTAGTGGAAAATATATGGCTTGAATAAAAAAACTGACCCAGGCCACAGGCGGGAAACAATTATGGATGTAAAGAAAATCATCTAATGCTAATATTTACATACCAGATATTAAGGCATATCTGAGATCACTATGTGTAGAAAATTAAGCTCTATGATTATATTGAAGCAACATTGTATTTATTTTGCCAAAAAAATAGTTTTCTATGAAAAATGCAAACACACGGACCTCTTTTCGCTTAACTTTTTCCATCCCACCTTAATAACAAAACCAAATAACCTGTCTCACCCCCCAGATACCATCTAACTTAGGTAGGTAATAAAGTTGGAATTTGACGTCCTATCCTAAAGTAGTATTATGTATTCTACTTTATAAATAGTGGAAATGAAACCAGTGAGACAGTTTTACCATATTTAAACCAATACTCGGTTAGTCAGCCACACAACCATTTAATCAGAATATTAGATAGCTTACATGTATTATGCTCGAACAAAAGAACATGTTGAAGTGCGGATTTCGTACATTATTTATTTGACAACATATATATTAGGATCAGTTAAATAATGTTTGTAATTTTCTATAGATAACATTTTTTAACTTTTTTTTTCTTTCAAAATATGGTACAACTGTTTCACTTGTTTAGATTTCACTGTTTCTAAGGTAGAATACAGAAATCCACACCTCGCTGAGACGCATGGTCCGAGCTGTATTATCTAGCTAAGCTACAGTAGCCCCATGGCTTCTTTGGTGCTGACCGACAGCTCACAGCTGACTTCTGACACTCAACATTTAGGTATATACCTAAATTTTTACTGTGAAAAGTGACAGCTGCTAAACACATGTTTTTGCAGATCATCTGGTTTGGCATAGGGATACGTAATTTGGTCTGGTAACTTTTCAAAGCTGTCAGTCAGCACCAAAGAAGCCATGGAGCTACTGTAGGTGATATCCGAGGGGTGAGAATGGCTCTTAATTATATGATAATTGTGATTATTTCTAAACTCAATCATTCATTTTTCGGTAAGTGAATAAAGTATTTCCCGCTTCGATGGCAGTGTGGTCTAACGCGCTGCACTCGTGTTTGACTAGACTGCCGAAGACGGGGCGATCGGGGTTCGAGCCCAGTCAGGTTCACTAAGGGTGGTTTTTCCTAAATGATTCTCCACCCTCTCTACGCAAATGCTGGTGCACTTATTTTCAATTAAACTTTTCTAATCTCTAACTCATTAGTGTAATTAGTACATAGGCGTATAATCCGAACGGGTTGTAAGATGCAGTGCAAAAAATAAATATTTACCTGCCGCTGGTCACAAGATCAGTCTAAGACAACAGTATCGAAAATTAAAATAAAAATTGGTTGCCATTGATAGGAAGTTTAAGGTTCAAATCTAAGTTGGATGCATTTNAGAATGAAAAACAAAAAATAAGAAAAAAAAAAATAAATTGGGTTCCAAACAGAAGTAATTGTAATTTTAAATTTTAACTTGTATGGATTTGGGGGGGGGGGGGGTCGGGTTCTGGTGTTAGTTTTTATCAATAAAGATTTTTACATTCCCTATCCGCAGCAATGTGGATACATTCCTTCTAAATTACCTTCTTTAACCTTATCTTAAAAACCAAGTATTTTATTTTTTAAGGCCCAACGTGTTAAGTTAGTTAGTTAGTCCACTTTAACACCAAGTAGAAGTCATCACGTCCAGGGTTAAAGTGGTGGAACCCAGTAAGAGTAAGAACTAGACATCAGTGTTGCATTTTACATGCACACAACTCTACAACAGCCAGATTACCTTTTATAGTGAAAGAAGGGGAGGTTTATACTAGAGGGCATAGCCTTATTCCCTCCCTTAAGTTGGACGAATGGTTGGAGAGACCGAGTATTTCATAGATTTATTTTAGCAGTGCGTCTCACTAGCCATTCTGGCTATTTACGTTAATGTCTTGGGAATGAGGAGGGGGTTGAATTTAAAGGAAGTGTAACAAAATTTGTGAAAATGCCCATTTAGGTAAAACTATACTTCCGGAATTCAAGGCCCGATCTCCCCACCATTGTAGTTTCAATCTATTGAGAGAGTGACGCTTTAAACCATTCAACCGCCGAAACGGGTGTTATCATTTAATTGTTTTAAATTTATTTGAAGTGTTTAATGTGCACTTTCTGAACCGACCGACTATATATGCACAAGACTTATAAACTAACTTAAATCTAGAACAGACACAACATCCAATCCCCCGGCCGTTACTTAATCACCGTGAAAACGGAAACCCACATCTCACCAATGATAAATGTATCGACCATGGCTGGAATAGAACCCGCGACCCTTAACTCAGCGGAGAGACATGCTACCGACTAAGATAATAAGGCGGAAATGGGTCATATAAATATTACCAAAAGGAATAAAACCAGGGTGCATTAGTAAACTTAAATCATCATGCCTAAGAGAAAAGGATAAATTGATTAAATATTGTTGTAGGCATATTTACTATAATCTAATTTTCATAGCAAGGGCCTTATTTGACAGTTAAAACAAGTTACTTGACCAACCTTTATGTATTCATACGTCAGACTATGTGATCTGAAGCTATAACTTTTAATAGATAGTATCAACGCCTATAAGATAACATCAATAGTATAGTAATACTGGTATAGATGTAGGCTGCAACTAAACATGTTAATTCATGGCAGTGACCGCTTTTCTTAGTCCAAGCGTAGCGGAAGACTTTGCCGGTTAACTCTTCGAGAAAAGGAGAATAAAAAGAAGTTGGTAGGCGCTAAATCAAGCTAGTGTGAGTATGTAAAGCACGTTAAGGCCATGTATTAACCTAGCGGCAACTTGGCAAGAGATAACACACCTCTACCCCAACCCCTCACCACTGACATTTTTACAACAGTGACGATTTAAGGGCTCGACTTGCGGACTTTGGCAAACAGTAGATGGCGCCTGTGCACGGACGATATACCTAGACGAGGAAGTGTTGCCAACTTGAGGGGTTAAAAAACTGTTGGATTTATTTACGGTCGTACGTATTGTTAAAAAGTTCATGTTTAAGAGAGAAAAAAAATGACTGGCGTAGAAAAGAAGTGGGCCACAAATGTTGGGAAAACAGGGTTGATGCAAGTAGTTGATAAAATACTTATTCAACCTTATTTTTACCTGGAAATTAAAATTACTTGTACTTTATTTGTAATTTAATACTTTGATATTTTTCTGTCCTAGATCAATTTCATTCATTCATTTCATTTCGTTTTTTTAGAATATTAATGTTAAATACTTTACTCCCCAAAAAAACAATATATATATTTTTATAAATATTTATCAACTTTTTCGGGCTTCCAAGAGTTTAAAAAAATAATGTATTTAAATTAATTTTTAGCACTACATCATTTTAATTGTTCATATTACATGCATACTGTACTTGTTGATTAAGCTAGCTAGCTCGAAATGAAGCAGGTTGAATTTAGAGGAAGTGTACTCACAATTACATGGAGGAATTCCAACCGTGAGCACCCATTGACCTCCTAGTCTATGGCAAATCAATTTATTGCAATATTAGATTATCGAAATAATTGTGTATTGATTGATATTATATTATTCATTAAAATAAAGTATTTAATATGTTAAGTTAAAAAGAATAATGTGATTATTTAAAAATTACTACTATATTATAAATATATTAAATTATTTAATAACAGTTAATAACTTTCCAACTTTATTATTAGTGTATGATATATTTTTACTCCTTTGTTTAGTAAAATTCTATTAATAACCTCATTTTTATTAAAAGGTGATAAAAAAAACAATGTAATCACGAATAAAAGGTTGACAAAGAATGATGAAAAAATTGAAAAAACTCACCCTACGACTAAAATAAAATACAGAAGAAAATAATTTCATTAATGGTAGCCAAACGACTGCCTGATATTACTTGGATATTAACCTAAATTCTAGGGAAATCCCGTATAAAATTATCTCAAATTTTATCACACAAAAAAACCCATAACCAACCAGTTACAAAACAGCTGAGTTTGCAAGGAGCCAGACGCCATAGCGTCGGTTTTGTCACGACGGCTGCACATAGGTGTGTCCACGAATGTGTCTGTAAACTATAAATTTAGAGCAGTAAAGCGATCTACATGTGTGTGTTTGTGTGTGTGTATTACTACACGTATTCTGGCTTGGAGCCCACACATACACACACCTACACATACATCCCGTTATAGTGCAAAGAGCCATGAATTATTCTGACTAATTTACGAGTTTCCATTAGTAGCCGAGCCTTCCCTTCCTCTACCCTTCTCCACCCTCCTATTTTTCTCTTGGGGAGTAGAGGGGGTAAACACCCCTTAGTTCCATCCCTGTACAGCACATAACATACTCCCACACATATGAAACTATATGAATCCACCCCCTATCTACCGGTTATATATATGTGTGTGTATGTGTAATCAATTTTGCACGGAAAATAGACTCTATAATCGATACGAAGCATCCAATTGTATACCACTATTCCAAGGGCTTATTTAAAACTTGATGTTTTAAAAAGATGAACCAAGGCTATTTTTACCACATTTTACTGCCTGTCCGGGCTATATATATTTTTTAATTGTGCTACTGGAGAAGAGATAAGTAAGGTGCTATTTAATGGAAATGTACCCAAGGCCGCCTTATTGGGTGTGCCGCATTGGGCCCCACGCTTTCTTAGGTGACAGAGGGGGGACATACAAGTTTGGGTGGGGGAACCTTTGCTTGCGTGCTCGTATAGCTGCTCGACTACCTGTATAGGTGATATATCAAATATTGTCAGAATGTAAAAACAAATAAAGACATAACTGTGTGGTGTGGTTTATTAAACGAGTGAAGCTAGTTTTCCGTTTTAGCTCCACCAATTTGCATTTGGCTGCCTGTGTTGGATATGTATCATAATAACATTCGAACGTATTAACCAATTCAATTCTAGCTTTGCATAGATGTTGTGTATACCTTTATACAGATCAAATTCGTTGGGGAAGAAAATCTAATCAAGGGTTGAGTAGATATCTCTTCCTATATATATATGGAAACACGGCTTCTAGCCTTAGTTATTACATGTATTTACCTATTAGGGAATTTCCTGACAACTATACGGCTGAAAATTTATTTAATATTCTGGGGGGAGAGGCAAATAACTCGGGGTCCAACAATCGAGGTTTTCCCATCTACTAAGGACCACCCTGAATGTACCCACATTTGCGTGCGGAGTGAAATTGGTAAAATATTTAGAGAAAACACACCAAGTACAGCCGACATGGCTAAGAGTCCCTGAACTTCTCATCAAATGATGATAAAGTTTAGTGCGCGTTCAAATTAGACCACGAGACTGCCACTGCGGGTTAAGGGGTCGTCATTAACCTCGTAACGCTGTTTATAGGGGAGGAGTGGGAGCTCTAATATCTACATGGTGTTACATGGAGGTAGGGTAGAAACATCACAGTGTTACGGATAACTTCAGATTCTGAGTTGTATTGTCACCGAGTCCATCATTTAGTGCCACAAAGGCTTCCCTATGAAATAATAACATTTATACTTGATGTGAAAAGTTACGTAACACAGGTTGGAATGGGAGTGGTCAGGCGAAATGTCTGCATTGTCTACATGGAGGGAGGAAAGGGGTAAGGTAAAAAAAAAGTTGAGAAAAAATCGTTAAGCTGTTTATGGATGAACTCGTAAATAAAATAAAGCCATTATGAAATTCTAGTAGGTACAGGAGTAGGATATGTATCCCGCAGAGCATTCATGCTGTGCGGAATGTGTACTGATCACGGCGCATCTACATAATTATAAAGCTATTTTATTAAGGTGGGCTGGAACGAGATGTGAGAAAAAGCCAATGTTCTTGCAGTTTTTATGGAAAAACTTTTTTTTTGCCAAAATAAATAAAATATTACTCCAGTACAAACATATAATTTAATTTTCTTCACATGGTTCTGTCAATGTTTCTTGAATAACTCTCAAGGGTGCCCTAGAATGTAATATAATTTAAACAGTTTCTCATCCAATGCCTCTATGCTCTTGATGGATACTCTAAAACTGTTGATATCATTACGTGAAGAAAATTAAACTATAGGTTTGTACTGGAGCAATATTTTATTTATTTTGGTCAAAAAAACTATTTGCGATGATTAAAAAAAGTATAAAAACATTGTGTTTTTTCTAGCGTCCCCTTCAATCCCGCCATAAGTGTTTCGTCTTACTAGGCGTCCGGGTATATTATTTATACTATTTGTAATATTGGGGTTAGGGATTAGGAAGGTATAGTTTATAGGAAATGTGCATTTATGTGGCAAAAGAGTTTGCGGGGAAAAAATTCATGGAAAACCATAATCAGTACAATCAACCAGAACTTGACCCCGATATCCCCGTAACAGGAAATCCAGTATAATACAAGAGTAACGCGTTTGATTATGCAATCATCGGTGCAGATAAAAAAAATTAAAAAGGTCTTTATAACCTGTTTGATTAGATAATATGAATGTGCATCTAATGAAAACACCAATTAAAGCGTTTCCATAACCATTATATTTATTTAAATAACACTCAATTAAAAGGTCTTAAATTAAATCGGACATCCATAAAAAAATCGTTTAGGTGCGTTGATGTCCAGAAATCCCGTAGTACTCAGGAAATAATTTATTTCAAATTACAGTTTTAGCCAAAATTGAGTTGAAAATTATAAACGTTATCTTATATAAAAACTTAGCATTGATTTACTGTTAAGAGTATCTCGTTTTCAATGAACTTTTAAAAAGGACATAAGAGAAAATTCTAAGATCGTTGAATATTGTTTCAGTGGCTTTGAAACATCTGAGCTGCCATCGACATAAGAAATTACCTCTAGTATGATTATATGTTCTTTCACTCATCATCTGCTTCAGTGGTCAAATGGTCTAAGGCGTCGCTCTCGTGTTAGACTGGCCTGCTGAAGACGGTGAGTTCTGTGTTCGAATACCAGTCGAGTCTACTGAGCTACTGAGGGTGGTTTTTCCTAAATGAATAACTATTCTCCTCCCACGCAAATGCGGATAGATTAACTCTAAAATTGTTCTTTCATCATCCATACCCCTTTGAGTATTGATCATATATGCGAGTAACCTGAACAGGTAATAAAACGCTGAGACAGAAAAAAAAAACAGTAGGTGTCCTTAAGGTGGAATAGAAAGGCGTGCGAGTCAAGTCTGGTTTTTGTGTTTTGTTTTCCATTTTCCACACAAAAAAATATTTTAGTTAAAATAAATAAAATACTTATTTAATAGATATGTTTGATTTAATTTTCTACGCCTAGTAATATCAACAGTAGTTGAATATTTGTCACTCGCCTCGGTGGTGTAGATAGCTAACGCGCTAGTTTTGTGTTGAGCTAGACTTCCAAGGACTGGGAGATCAAGGTTCAAATCTCTTTCGAGTGAACTAGGGCTGGTTTTCCTAAATTGTTTTCCACTCTTCATCTACACAAATGTGGGCTCACTTCCTCTATATTCAACCTTTCCAATTCCCAGCCCATTAGCGTCATTAGTACTTAAGCGTACAACCCGAACGGGTAAGACGCGCTTAAAAGTATTATTATTATTATTGAATATTTGTCAAGGCCATCCTGGAATTTGAGCTTTTTTTTCGGTTAAAAAGTGTATGTTCAAATTCCTCCATACCCTTAAAAGATATTCAAGACCTTATGAGATGAACATATGTAGAAAATTAAACTAAACGTATCTACTAAAACAATATTTCACGTATTTGACCAACTAGTTTTTAAAAATAAAAACTGCGAAAATACTTACCTACTCGTGAGCTCGCGTGTACTTCCAGCTTCCCTTAACTTTTACACATACAAGTTTTTTTTTCAACACCACAACTTACTACCCTTTAGGGTTGTACGAATTTTTACTGATTGCTCTAATGTTTTAAGAACGAAAAAAGTTTAACTTGGAGGAAATGTACCCGCACTTTCGTGTAATTAGAAGAGAAAACCATTTAGGAAACACCTCTCTGCGTAGTACACCTGACCAGAATTCGAAATCCCAATATTCTTGTAATTGGCAATTTAGTATATTGCGAGGGTGATGCCTTGAAACGGTTGAGGCCCGAAGCGAGTCACATAGATGTAAGTTAATTTTTAATATTAAACCTTAAATTGTCACCACAAGATCCTATTAGTAGGAGCAGAAAATTTCATCGGTAAAGGAAAGATACATCGTACATGTGTGTATCGATCACACACATGATAGCAGTACCTATTCTAAACTACACGGCCACCATTTTATCGAATACAGCCTATATCACTTGGAGGTTAAAACGACACAAGAGACACGCGTGGGTAGTATTTTTTTTTTAAAGGGGGCAATTATTTTAAGTATAGTTCTGGTAATTGACATACTTTCTCTATATAAAGTCCGATTTAGATAATAACGAGCCTTTTTGACAGTTATAAATGATATTAAATCTATTCCTACATCTCAAGTCATGTGATAGCAAATGTCACTGCTCATAAAGGATTAAAATATTTTTGAAATAATACTAATAATAAAGTAGAATGTTATTATTGTTGACCACAAAAATGTTTTTATTTTCTATAAAAGTTTATTTTTTACCAGAATCCTATTACATACTTTCCTTTAGTAGCACAAAACAATTCTGTCAGCACTAGCTTTAGTTTATATTCGTTGCTAATAAAGTGAGGTTAGAGGGGACGTGAAAAAAGATAAGTTCTTTTTCAGTGTTTAAAGCAAAACTTTTTTTTGACCAAATGAAATCAAATATTGCTCCAGTATAAATATAGAGTTTAATTTTTTTTTCAAATGGTGATGTCAAAGGTTGTTGAATATATTGCAGGATTTATTATATGAGAAACTTTTTAAATGAAAAGAAAATGTTTTCATTAAATTAAAGGACACACTTGACTGATATTCAAGAACTGTTGAAATAAACTTTTTTTTACAATCATTTCTGTTTCCAGCCTGTGGACTGAGTCAGTTTTTTATTCAAGCCATATATTTCCCACTACCGGCTTGCTAGGCCTGTCGTGACTTCATTTGCCTTATAATCTAACTGAAGACTAGGACAGGCACAACATCTAGTCCCCAGCCGTTAATTCAACACTGGGAAAGAGTAAACCCGCATTTCATCAATGTTAAATCTTTTGGACATGCTGGGAATCGGACCTGGAACCCTACGCTCAGTATACAGACACGCTACCGACTAAGCTAAGGTGTAGGATTGATATCACTATGTGAAGAAAACTAAACTCATATGTTTCTACTGGATAATTATTTGATTTATTTTGAACAACTGATGTAAAAATATCAAAAACACTGACCTTTTCTTAGGTCCCCTACACTCCACCTTAAGACTTAACCTATTTTATCTCATACTAGTCTGAATACAATCAGAATCTCAGTTGACTACTGGATAAAGGGATCAGAGTTTAATTTCCACCATGACCTAAATCTTTATTATTGTTAAAATTGAGTATTTCCCCTTATATGGTGATACATTGACGCCCTGGAGTCTAGGTTTTGCGTCTATTCTGGAATTAATTTAATTTATGTGTCGTGTAATGATATAGTCAGTCATTTTTTAAAGTTCTTGTTAAATATCTCAAATATAATTTAAGTTTAAAAAAAAGTTGAGTTAATATACAAAGAGAGTAATGACTGCGATCTACCCAGAAACCACCTCGGAATGCGGTTTCTTATTCTTCATTTTACAACATATCTTGGAGAGAGGGAGAGAAAACCACCTAGCCAGGATTCTAATTAAATCCTCAACTCATGGGTCACTGAATAAAACCTTCCAGGTCCATTTGACTAATGTTCTAAACGTACATGGTTTTATTTTAAACGTGTGAAGTCGAAAATTGTGCGTACTGCAAAAAAAAAGCAGCCTCAGTAAACCCGACCAGAATTCGGACCCAAATATCCCAGTTTTCAGAGTGTCAGTCTTAACACGAGAGTGACTCTTTTGGCCATTCAGTCAGTGAATCTAGTTGTTCCCCCTTAAGCCCGTCGACAGTCACCTGGACCGTTTTCCTTCCAAGGGTACCGGACGATGAACAAACATGAAAACAGCGATATCGCAAACATTAGTGGGAGCCGCCGACCGCTGTTCTTCAATAAACATACATTTTAAACCAACATTTGCCCTAATTACAACTGGACATTATGTTGTCATCTGGGTATTAGGATAGTTTCCACCCCTCCCCCTCCCACCCCTCATGTTCTCTCTCCTACAATTCCAACGAAAATTGTATTTGATGTTTGTTTGCGGTGTTGGGTGAAGGAGAAACGTGATGATGATGATGATGATGATGATGATGATGATGATGCTAGTTAGGAATACGATACTGAGTTCTGATGATACTGATGGTAGTGTTAATTACTACTTATAAGACTGATGGTGATAACATTGATTGTAGTAGCAATGATTAGTTAATACTGTTTATGATAACATTGAGTATAGTAGCAATGAGACGGTTATGTTACTGGTAACAATGAGAACAATACAAATTATAGTAATAATAAGATACAGATTGTTTCTTTTCGCCACGTCTTACTACCCATCCGTGCTACTCTCATGTCTACACTAACGCAATAGGGCATGAGAAAGGTAGAAAATTTAGATGAAATAAACCCGGTAAGAAAGGTTTTCTCTAAGATCGGCTGATTGAGAGATTTAAATTATGAATAGTGAAGATTAAAACAGTGGGTAAAGTGACACACATCGTGATCTACTGTCAGGTAGAAATATCCTTGAGAATCATTGATTTATAAAGGGTACTATTGAACAATTCGTTTACATAGATAAAGGTACATTTCTAGTGAGATATAATGTTTACAATTCTCTATATTTCCCGGTATGGGCTAGAGCAAGTTACTTTCATTGATCTGTCTCAGTTTCACACATGGCTTTGACAAATATGTAAGTGGCAGAGTTATTATTATTATTATTATTATTATTATTAGCACCGCGTCTTACTGCCCGTTCGGGCTATACGCACTTACGCTAATGTGTAATGGTAGGGTGATTGTGAGATGAAATGAAGGACCTACAGTTTAACGTGGAATCCGAACCACGGTGGAAGCCTGGCATTCCTCACATTCACAATATGTCTTGTCAGAGGTGAAGGAAGGGTTTGGTAATCAGATAAATCTGTGCCGGGACCGAGGATTGAACCCCGGCCGCCATCACAGAAGTCTGACACCTTACCCCTAGACCGCCAGGTCACCGGCAGAGGTATTAACAATACTAGTAATAACTAATAACATTCAACATGCATACAGTCCGTATGATGAATGGAGTGAAGGTGTTGCTTGTAAGGACAGTAAATACTAGTAATAACATCCACTATACAACCAGTCCGTGTTAAGTATGGAGTGAAGATGTCGCTTGTATGGTAATTTGGTGGCTTGACAGACTCATTTTAAATAGTACCTTCTGTTTCAGTGAGGAAAGCAACGAGAAACCTCACTCCTCGTTTACCTGGTAGACCTACACCTCTTCATTGCTTCTTAAGCTTCACGGCTGACGGCGGAATTGTTGAGGATCCAACCAAACTTCAGGTTGAGTACTATTCAAACATACACACATAAACAAAGAAGAATTGGTGTGTCATCTAAAGATAAACAAAGACATTGTTAAAAGCGTTATCAAAGAGAAAAGTGTAGAGGGAAGTGATGTAGAAATGGAATCAGAAGAGGAATCAGTCAATGTTCAGAAAGATCGGGAATAACTGCAAGGCTTTGGTTGTATGGTTAAAAGTACAGAGGGATATTGATCAAGTAAAGGAACCCTCTTAGACCTGAATTAATTTTACAGCTTTAAAATTTTCCTATGAGATGTTTTCACCGGTCAAAAATATATGCAGTTGTACACACTAGGTTTAATTTATCAGAATTTTTTTATATAAATTGGTTTAGCTCTCTATGGTTAATTTTTTTTAATGGGGCCCTGTAAATAAATACAATTGTGTACACAAAGTTCACAAGGGTGAGCAATTAGTTTTGCTAAAAAATATTACTTTCAAAAATATATGCTTCCTTAAAAATTTAACAAATTACTGGCTTTTAAAGAAGTGATTGAATATAATATGTGTTGAATATTTTTATTATATTATAGGTGACCTGGTGGTCTAGGGTTAAAGTTTCAGACTTCTGTGCTGGTGGCTGGGGTTCAATCCTCGGTCGCGGCAAAGATTTATCTGATTACCAAACCCTTCCTTAACCTCTGACAAGACATCTAGTGAATGTGGGGAATGCCAGGTCTCCACCGTGGTTCGGATTCTACGTTAAACTGTAGGTCCTTCATTTCATCTCACAATCACCCTACCATTACACATTAGCGTAAGTGCGTATAACCCGAACGGGTAGTAAGACGCGGTGCTAATAATAATAATAATAATAATAATATATTATATAAAAATAAGAAACTTTTTGAACTTCTTGTTTGTACATACAGTATTTAATTAATACCACTGTATATTAATTTTATTTGTTTGATCAGTCGCTCTTAAAGCGACCTGCTTGTGTTTGCGGTTGCTATGTTTATCTTGCCCAAAAATATAGTACTAGAAAAGTTTTTAGTTAATTAGACAGTCTCTATTTTAGAAACTGATAAAGTTATCGATTATAACGTGGTCTTTTATATAATTTTAATACCACGTCTACTACCTGTTCAGGTTATACGCTAAGGTACTAATTACGATAGTGGCTTAGGGATGAAGAAGGTTGAATTTAGAAGAAGTGTGAAAAATCCCTTAAGAAATCTTATTCTCAATACACCCGACCGAGATTCGAGCCTCAATATCTACCTGTCATCAGCAGTCCGGTTTATTGTGAGAGTGATGCCTTGAATCTTGAGGCCACCATAGCAGGTGGTTTTCTTATAACGTGGGTCGGATTCCTACACGAGCTCTATCCCCCCCCCCCCCCCC
>CABFVX010000246.1:330388-361205 GCA_902151425.1 Timema shepardi | reverse complement strand
TGGCTGCAAGCAAGAGGAGTAATATTATATCCGAGAGGATTCTCTAGCTAACGGTAGTTTACTGAAACATGATCTGTCCGATACTATACGACTCTCCCCTACGTTTACAGTAGTTTTATTTTTTATACACATAGTAATATAAACAAGTCTTGAATATTCGCAATGGGCATAATAGAATCTAAATAGAAATGTTTTAAACTTCGCAAGGCCTATGAGCAAGAACCTCTTGATATTTTACCCTCTCATGATAAAAGCGTTTGAATGCATAATGTTGAATTTAGGATTAATTGAACTCGCAATTGCATGAAGGAAGTGTGCTAAACTATTTAGGAATATGTACACTTAAAAGATTTGATCGGGATTCGATTCTTGTACTCCCTATCATCGGCAAATTATTCCAGTGCAAGATTTATGCCTTTGAGTATCCGAACACTAAAATGGGTCAAAACAACTTATTTTGTGATGTTAAAATAAAATTGGTTGAGAAAATAAAAATAGAAACAGTAGTTTTTATTTTAACACTGCATCTTACTTCCCGTTTAACTCATAAGCTTCTGTACTAATTACGCTAATGGCTGTAGTGATTAGTAATGTTATATTTATAGGAAGTGTAGTAGCATTTGCTTGGAGGGAGAATGGAAAACCGTTTTGTAAAAACTACTATCATTACACCTGACAAAGATTCAAACGTTGATCTCCCCATCCTCGGCCATCTAGTCTACTGTGAGGGTAGCACCTTAGACAATGCGGCCACCAAAGTGGGTGACACAGTAGCTAACTTTTTGTTTGCATTTATAATAATCCTGTGAATTGGAAAAATTAGGAGTGTTGGAGAAGATTGTTCAATAATTTACACTAATGGGGATGAGTAAGGTTGAAAGGTTAAATTTAGAGCAATTGTACCGACATTTTAATGGAAGGAGAGTGAGAAAAAATCTTAAAACATAGGCATTACAGGTATATACATGCATGTCATATTATTAAGAATATATTATGTTAATTTGATGGCCTATTTTGGTTGGTTTTTGACTTAACGCGTTTACTTTGGATTTGACATTTCTCTCTTTCTTTCTTATACGATATGGATTTTCTGTTGAAATAGACTTCAGTTTTTGAAATAGTGAGTTGTGGTATACTAGTTTGGACTATGTTTGAAACTTGGCACTTGATAAAAAGCTTCTTATGAGCGTAAATCGGGTGGAGGACAATAGGAGCAGTGGCAGACATCTTGGAAGGAAACAGCATTCCGTCGTAGAAGAGAAGTTCAACTTCTTCGAAAAATACAAATTTAAAATTCTGTCCCTTGACTTCATGTGAAGCAGAACTCAACTTTTCAAAATAATAAAAATATTCTATATGAAGATTTCACCCGTTTCACTAATTATTTTTGCACCTTGTCTTATTACCTATTTGGGCTATACGCTTATTTTACTACTGAAATTTTAGAAAATTACGTCATTTAATGATTAACAGCATGTGACCCGCTTCGGTATTTGAATGGCTAAGGTATCTATTTCGCAGAAGACTAGAGTGCAAAAGACGAGGAGATCAAGATTAGAATTTCGGTCCAGTGTACTTAAGCTGTTATTTAATACATTATTTTTCACATTCACTCCACGCAAATGTATATAGACCTCCTCTAAAACTCACCGTCCTAACCCCTAAAATATTACCTTAATAAGTGCATGTGTTATAAACCTAGCGAGCTGTGAGACGTGGTGTTAAAAACAACAGCAATGTATCTTGACTGTGGGTAATAAAAGTGTAGGTAGTAAAATCAATTTTAGATTGCTTATTATTTTCTGTTTTTTTTTCTTAAGTGTTATTCAGGTGCCTAAATCCCAGGGGTAGCACCGGATTTGGGGTTGTAAGCTCATGGGTTTGGACCGAGCTCACCCTCGTGGCAACTTCCATGGCCCGGATGGGACAAGCTGCTTCCCCTCCCCGCCCAGGGGTTGTTCCCATCCGGAAATTCTGTAAGAATGCCTCCTCACGGTGGCCCCGGGAAACATCCGGAGGGTTTAACCTGATGTGTTGAGGTCTCTGTGTGGGACTGAATGGAGGAAGGTATCCCCCGCCCCAACCCCCAACCTACTTGTCACATGCTAAGTGGTCCGTAACTAATAACTTTTCGGGAAAACTGATCATGCCACCTCCACGAGGTCCCCATTAGGCCACTCAGGTTGAAAACTCTTGGGAGTGATTATTGAGGTTCGGCACCTGACCTCTTCTGAGAAGTTAATTTTACTTGAGAGCACAACACTCACGGTGGGAGGAGCCAACTCCTACAATAGCCCCATGACTTCTTTGGTGCTGACTGACAGCTCACAGCTGACAGACAGCTCACAGCTGACAGCTAAAAGCTTTGAAAAGTTACCAGACCAAATTATATATCCCTGCGCTGAACCATATGATCTGCAAAAACATGTGTTTAGCAGCTGTAACTTCTGACAGTCAAAATTTAGGTATATACCAAAATGTTTACTGTCAGAAGTCAGCTGTGAACTTTCAGTCAGCACCAAAGAAGCCATGGCGCTACCGTACCTCCAATGAAGCTGGCTAAGTTGGAGGGGGGGGTGAGGGGTGAGGAGGGTGTTCTCAGTTTTCCAGTGATGAAAGGGCTGATGACAGGTACATGGCCATCAGTCTTTAAAATACCCGCTGCGCATGTAACGTGCGTAGCTACGCTCAATGTATACAGACATGATGGGTTAGTATTTAGAGGAACCGTGCAAGAGGTGTTTATTCCTTAGACGAGTTGATGCCGAACCCTGACATGACAGTTGAGATTCCACCTTGAAAATTATCTGACTTCTTTATGGTGTCAGACTAGTGATGTATGCAGACTTACTAACTGGATACGATTTTTTAGATTCCTATTTTCCTGGTTATTTTTAACATTTTGGTACCTAAGAATCCACTCCTACTTATGACAAATACAGGGCTGGGCTGAAACAATTATACGACTAGTAACATTAAAAAGTAAATATTCACTAGCTAAAAAACAACAACTATACATTACCCTTTTTCACTATTTGAAGATAATGTCATTCAGGTGAGTTCCCCTGGACGTCAGATAAACCTCAGCGCGTTGTCCAGCACTTTATTAGCACATCTCATCTAATTGTCCCACCCTATATTAAGGAACTGTTGATATCACTACGTGAAATAACTAAACTATATTTTCTACTGGAGCAATATTTTATTTATTTTGACCAAAAAAAAATGTTGTAGAAATTGCAAATATACTTCCCTAAGCTCGCGTTCTTTGAACTTTCACCTTAAGATCAACTAACCAGACATGCTACGAGGTAGTTAACCGTCTAGGAATACGGATAAACTTGTATGTCACAGTTTCCCATCTTTGAATTCACAAATAGTGGATGATGAGTCAAATTAATATTGCACAATTACAAATGAGACATCTAGATACAATATGATTATTACAATCAAGGTAAGTAAGAGACGAAACACCCTCTTCAGTGACCGAATGGTCTAGGAAGTCACTGTTCTCTTTGACTGGTCTACCAATAACCGAGAAATCGGGGTTCCAATCCTGGTCGTATTTAGTAAGGGTGTCTTTTTACTACTTTTCTTTCACGCAAATTCTGGTAGAATACCTTTAAAATCCTTCCTTCTTCAACTCTAGCTCATAAATCAGCTCTTAAGTGTCACCATTTTGAGCAAAATTTGATTGAGAGGACATAATATTTACACCACGGAGATATTTAGAGGCCCTTCTGTAAAACATAACATAGGAACATGATTAGGTCACCAACCGGTGACAAGCGATATCTCTACAAAATTCCCTTTCATACACAAAGAGTCACTGAACTCAACAATAACTGTTCAAACTTCTTGAAGTTTATCTAAGGAGCACAGACTTGTATTTCGTATCAGTGATCTACTAGATATGTACTGTACATTCCATTTTTCTTCAAATATTGTCATATTATATTGAATGATGACCATAGTGGAATCAAGGAAGTTTGCAGTGTCATATTTATTGATTAAACTAAAGTCCTAGCTTACAAGTAAATACTTAGGAACTAATCGATTAACTGATCAAATAATCACTTGACTAATAAATTAGTAGTTGATTGATAATAGATAAGGAATGGATACATTAAATAAATCCACTCAGTGTTAATAAGTGCATGCTTACAAAAACGAACACGTAATAATGTTTAATCAATTGTTTGACATACATATACATTTTTTTTACTAAGATATCTAAACGGGAGTGCTGTAAGCACACATGTTATATCAATATATGACTTATATACTAGTGTACACTTTTGCATCAGGCTTGGAACTATACAACTATTCTCTAAGTGAATAGCATTGTATGCTCAATTTACCCTGAAAGATATCAGGCTAACCTTGACTAATGACACTATGGTATTATATGGGTACATTGTGTAACCGGTCAGGGTTAGACTGCTACCCTTCAAAGTAAACGGAGTGTACTAATTGGACAACGTGATGAAAGCAAATGAAAAACATTTTTTTAATTGGCCTAACCCGGAATCCTATTCAAAATCGCATAGTATTGTGCCTTGTAGTACGAAAGATTCCTCTAACCACTGAATCATGAAAGGTGAAGGGTACCGTGGAATTATTTTTTTACTAAACTTCCTCAACAAACCAAGTTAATCTAGGAGAACACGCCTGGTAGTAAGCACTCAACCCTAGCAGTTTGATTCTGAAGTGTTTGGGTAGTATAACCAACACATACACCAATGAATAAACCATCTTGGTAGCCCCTCTAAACCTCGTCTAAGATGAAATCGGGTGTTCCCATGGAACTTTCTAGGTCTCCTTAAACCCAAGAGCACCGGGAAGTGTGGAGGAGGGAGAGGGTTCTGTCCTACACCGTGTACAGGATCAGTTGACCAACTATCGATTACCCTCGAGGGTCAAACTGAATCGAACAAGGGAAGAGCTGACGGGAAACCCTTTTGGGTGTGGTACTAACTCTTTGGAGACTCACAAGACATACCTTAGGTACCAAACATACGTTCAATATATTAGTAGTTACCCGCATCGCTGGTCGCATGGTCTAACACGCAATTCTAACTGTATCATAGACTGCCGGTGACGGGGAGATCAAATTTCGAATCTTGGTCGGATATATTGAGTGTGGTTTTTTCAAAATGGTCTTACACTATCCTTCCATACTAACGTGGGCGAACGTTCTCTGAATACTACCTTCCTACTCCCTTTAAAATATTAGCGTTACTAGCACATAAGATTATGACCCAAACGGGTAGTAAGACACGGTGCTAACAACATATATTATTTTTCTTTTGTTTTTGTTATTAACGAAATACATAGTAACATTGTTTTTAGCACAACATCTTACTACCCATTTGGGCTATACGTATATGTACTATTTACGTTAATGTGTTAGGAATTTTTTAGTTTGAATCTAAAAGAAGTGTACCTGCATTTGCGTAGGGGTATAGTGGAAAACCATTAAAGAATAGCCATCCCCAGTAAAATTGACTGGATTTTTAACCCCAGTCTCTCTGTCATTGGTTGTCTAGTAAAGTGCGTGAGTGAATATTTGGACCATTTGATCACTAATACGGGTTACAAGACAACTATTTCCAGGTGAATGACCAGCTATCATGGAGACTGTTAGAAAAATTAGGTAGCGATCCCCTTTATTGGTGGTCGAGTGGTCTATTGGATTCATGAGGGTCGTTAACGATTGAATATTGTTGGTCCTCTCTTAACAATTTTGAGATTTTTTTTGTGTGCTTTCAATGCTATATTGTGAAACGTGTTGTATCTTAATATGACGCAGAGCAAGCTAAATACTATCACTCTTACTTAGCAGACAGCTCCGTTGTCCGTTGTGAGGAGATTTGTAATAACCTATTGGGTGACCTGGTGGCCTAGGGGTAAGGTGTCAGACTTCTGTGCTGGTGGCCGGGGTTCAATCCTCGGTCCCGGCACAGATTTATCTGATTATTAAACCCTTCCTTCACCTCTGACAAGACATTTTGTGATTGTGGGGAATGCCAGGCCTCCACCGTGGTTCGGATTCCAAGTTAAACTGTAGGTCCTCCATTTCATCTCGCAATCACCCTACCATTACACATTAGCGTAAGTGCGTATAACCCTAACGGGTAGTAAGACGCGGTGCTAATAATAATAATAATGTAATAACCTATTAATGTAAGGCGTGTACCAATGTATTGGATTGTGCGACGACACAGCGTTATAATTTGAAAACATCCATCGGGAGAATGATCTGAAATATATGTTCATCCAAGAGAAAATATATTATGTTGATAGTTAGATGTTTTAAGTTAGCAGTGCAATGCATCATAAGTCAACATACAGCAAGTGAATTGCTGCGCTACTCAAGCATATTCTGCTTTTTATCTTTGGCGAACGTAAGAGTCTAGCTTTATTTACACTGCAGTGTGCTTAATAGAAAGTGAAGGAGGGAAACGGGTGGTTCCCCCCTGCAAGGCCTCTTCTGTATCTGCTGATAGCACTTCCCCTCTTCCACTGACGAGTATACGTACTCCCTTTACTATTAGGTCCTTGACAGCATTGACTTGCATTTCAAAACAATCTGGTCCTTGTTTCCTATTCTAGATAGACATATGATTCCGAGGATATCTTTAATCTAAATACTGGCAGGCTAGCGGCCATTTTCGTGAATAAATAAAATAGCAAGAGTTGTAGTAGATTAAACTATGGTTACAAAAAATAAACACTTAAATATATAAGAAAGGTTTTTTGGTAATTTTGGAATAAATTTAGAATTACAGTTTCTAAGAATATATCGCCTTTGTTTCATTGTTATATTATTAAAATATTCCAAATTAAACAGAAATATACGAACATGGACAAACCTATTTTTACTTGCCATTACATAACATGTAAGCAACATTGTTAAGCACAAAATAATTACAAAACAATAACCTCTTTATTAACAAAATATTTAAATTCAGTATGGGAAGAATATATCAAATTCTTTCCAATATTAAGCTCAATTACGATTTTGGATGGAAGAAACTATTAAAAAATATAAACACATATTTTTATAATAATGATATAATTTAATTATATTATTTGTATTATTTTATAGGTATTGATAATGTTTATCAGCTCTTACTTCTGCAGATCACATTACTTGAAGTATTAAAACGCGAAAGGGAAAATATTATCTTATCTAGTTTGAAGATAAGAGAATTCAAATGAAAATTGCCCTGTGCATTGCAATTATATTTTTACAGTTTCCTTAAAAAAGAATAGCCTATTTTTAAACCTGTGCTGTGTCTACGTCTATATCAAACTTAGGGGAAAATATGGAATTGAGTCATTTAAATTATTATTTGTGATAGTTTAGTTTGATCATTATTTTTCCCATGTTTACACAAGCTATGATCGGTAAGAGATTAATAATCAATTACCTAACTAAATGAGTATTTATTAGAATGGCATATTATGATAATCGGCTTGTAGAGGGCGTATCCTATTTGCGATAAAATCGAGTTAATGACACATTATGACTCATTATTATTAATGTCAACGAGATTATAATTGTGTTTCAAAGAATAACAATCTATTAGTAATAGTCAACTTTTCTTTTTGCTTTAATTATTTGTGGCCGATGGGATTAGCCACATCGACAGTATGATGGCTCTCTGAGTCTAAGAGACCAGTGTTCGATCTCTAAAGTAATGAAAATAAGGAGATTCCAAATAATTTCTAGGCAGGTGTGGATTCGGGGAGGGGGTGGAGGAGGAGGCCAAACTGTAAAAATTAGAAAACTAATACAAAACACAAAATGAAAGTTTAGATCTTAGAAAGAAAATATAACACAGATAAATTGTACAATTATTTATCTTTTTTACGCGCAAACCCCTCTTAATCCGGCTCAACACTTTCGTTATTCGTCCACGTTTGTTCAATTTTTGATATGACTCACGCAAGTGTGGAAAAGATATTACTAATGTACTGATATCTGTCGTGCATACCGAGTAACGAACCTTTTCCGCATAGAGACGGAAGACTACCAAACATCAAAGAAGACTAATACTCGCCTGAGATAAGTTCATCCACATATACCGAATATAGATTATATGAGGACAGAAGAGTGGTGAAACTGTGGGTGACTCTGCCCCCCTAGAATAACCCCCCCAAATATAATTAAAAGAATCTGATATTATCGAATATGAATCTGAAACATGGCCTTAAATCAAACTCCATATGATTTATAGATGCATTCTATTGTCAAAAATCTTTGGAAATGACCGCATCAAGTAACTAATCGACCTGGCAGAAAATTTCAGAGAAGGAAACCTATAAATAGCTTCCAAGGTAATCCAAATTTCTAAAATGCCTAAAGAAGCACAACTCCAAATCAATTTTTAAAATGTTTTCGCCGGAAGACCACTTCAAAGATAATCTTATAAAGGTATCTAAATATCGTAAAAAATAAAGGTTAGGATTGCTCAAAATAGCTTTGAGGGGCATCCATATTTCAAAAATTTCTAGGTGAGAAACACTTTAAACTGTTTATAAAAGAATAAAAAATCAAGGGGAAAACTACTCATAGTATCTAGAGTGGACCATTTTTAAAAAAAAAAATTAAAGGAGGGTCACACCAAATAACTTATAAAAACTATCCAATTTTTAAAAAAAATTGAAAAGAATGACCACGGTTTAAAACATACATAAGATCAGATATGGTTGAAAAACTATTAAATGGCTCTAACCATTAATTTAACATTAAGTAAGTAACTATGTTATTTATAATTATGACCCCCCTATGAAAATCATCTGGATCCACCCCTGCCTGTAGGGCATGATTTCAACCATATTCTATTGCACCACCGCTACGCTATCAGGGGCGTAACGGTAACCTCCTGATCCTACCAGTGGTTTATAACACAGAAGGGGGAGAAAGGGGGAAGGTTTACATAACATAGAAAACACTTTAACCTAAGATAAATATAATGCACAAGAATATAGAGATTAAAAAATACTATTAACAAAGATCACTTGAATTACAAAATCACTAAACAAATCTATAAACAGAAATAATAAAATATAACAGGTTTTTAATTAAACTTACAAAGGGATGACACTATTTAATTATTTGTACAAAAGTTGTGCACGTCTGTTCTTCTGACTGGCAAACATATAACCGACTCTTGTTGAAGTTTGGAGATTCAGCCATTTTTCCCTTACGTATAGAAGAACAATGAACGACCAGCTAGCGAATTTAACCGGTCTTCTCCCATAGTGTTCCTAAGGAACATTTTGGTTCTTTTTAACGTACTTAAACTACGCTCCGACCGCGGAATCTATCTGTGATGCAATACTTACTTATATTTTAAGCTCCACTTCTGGCCAACCGTTCAGGTTATACGCTTATGTACTAATTACTCTAATAATTTTAGGAATTAGGAAGGTTATATTAATAGGAAGTGTTCCAACATTTGCGTATAAAACCATTTTGGAATACCACCCTCAGTACACCTAACAGAGATTCGAACTTCGATCTCTCCATCATCAGCAGTCTAGTCTACTGCAAGAGTAGCACGTTAGATCACGCGGACACCGAGGCGGGTAGCAATCACGGTTCCAAATGTTTTAAACCTACATACATTTTACAAATTAAATGCACACTCCTCGTGTTTTTTAAATTCTTACACTTAGATTTTTAATATGCTTAAAGCCTTCCCCACAACCCCACACTTACAAATATTTTACAATAAAAAGAAAATAATCCAGGTTTTCCTTCACTCACAGTAAAACAATTATTTTTTTTACCAAACCAAGCAACAGAAAAAGTTATTTTATTTTTATTTCCATCCACCTTCATAAATGGTAAGTCCCTAGGCTGATGTATTCCTAACCATTAAATTTCAAGTTTTTCTTGCAGTTTTTTAACTGAGTTTTTATTAAAGAATACACTTTACTTGCTTTAATTAGTCACTTTCACTCGTCCCCTTACTAAGTGGGTCTTTAACACATACTAGATATACGCTAAAACAAGATATAAACCATCTTTATAGAGAGTGACCTAGCAGTCTAGGGGTAAGGGGTCGGACTTCTGTGCTGGGGTTCGGGGTTTAATCCTCGATCCCGGCACAGATTTGTCTGATTACCAAACCCTTCCTTCACCTCTAACAAGACATCTTGTGAATGTGGGGAATGCCAGGTCTCCACCGTGGTTCGGATCCCACGTTAAACTGTAGGTCCTCCATTTTAACCTCACAATCACCCTACCATTACACATTAGCGTGAGTGCGTATAACCCGAAGGGGTAGTAAGACGTGGTGCTAATAACTCCCACTGGATGACGGGGCTTACCTGAGAGGGGCTGGCCCATATCAACATCTCCATTTAGTAATTTGAATCCTGAGTTTTGCTACAGTCATGTGATGATTGGAGCGAGTAATGAATCCTCTTGGGACTGGAATACTGCATAACGAATCGATTATTATTATTATTTACTGTGTGTAGAGAATGGTACTCTACTTCATATTAATATTTTTTACAAAATATGCTATAAAATAAAACACAATTTTTTATATTTAAAAGTGTTGGTGGGTCAAGCACCTGTGGTCCCTATGAATGAGGCCACTCCTAAAAATAACCCTCAGTGCACAAGCTTAGATTTGAACCCCCTACCTACTTTTCACCGTTAATAATTTATTAAAATATGAAAGATATTGTTTAAATTTAAATACGATAACCAAAACTAATAACGAATAAAATATTGTATTTGTTATTTCAATTTAATACAAACCCCTATCGGTGATCAGGTAGTTAATGATGTCAGTATAGTCTTGTCTGTTTTGAAAATTATGTGAGGTCTAACATCAAGTCCTTTCTAAATGTTCTGAGGAGTATTTTCAAAATTATATTTCCTAAAATTTCAACCAAAAGGTCGATACTTATACTTTAAATTAAAACCTTACTCATTTCAAAACCATTAGTGTAAATATGCATACTGCTTGGCTCAGTAGTAAGACGAGAGGCATAAAATAAAATTAGCTACACGTATTTTATTATTATTATTATTATTATTATTATTATTATTAGCACCGCGTCTTACTACTCGTTCGGGTTATACGCACTTACGCTAATGTGTAATGGTAGGGTGATTGTGAGATGATATGAAGGACCTACAGTTTAACGTGGAATCCGAACCACGGTGGAGACCTGGCATTCCTCACATTCACAAGATTATTTTGCACCGGTCCCTATTACATTAGGGGTGCACGAACATACAAATACAGAAGTAAAAAAGAAAAAAGGATGTAAATAGAAGTAATGAAATTTAATGAAACAACATGATACATGACAAGTATTTTGCACGTAATCTCAATAAGAACAGTCTATACAAACTAAGTAAGATTTTAGGTAACATTGCCTAAGTCTGGGCCAACAAGGGGCGTGAGGCGCCAGAAGGACTAACTCAGACAATAGAGTTACATTACTGGCCCCTCAATCACAAGGCATGTTGGCCACGCACGTTTAGTTATGACTTACATAGGGCAAGTTCAAGTCCCGTTACATACGAGGGCCTAGAATACAGACCAAACCCCTTACAAGAGGCTCAACCAATTTACATAGGTATATTTAAACCTACGGGCCATGCCCGGTCGGGAACACGTCCCACAGTTTGATCACCTGAAGGGCGGTCAATATCACAACTCATACAAAAGTAACAAATGACAGCTCCAGCCGCGCCAGAGGGGCAGAGACGGCTCCTACGCTGTATACTCCAAAAGGGAGTAATACTGCTTAGCAACATAGATAAAACCGCGGGCCAATCCTGAGAAGCATGAGCGGCCCACAGTTTACCCACTCAACACAAGTGCGTGGAATGGCAATCGTACCTAACTAGGTATAGATCCCAGGCCTCCATATAACATGAACTATCTCTTTCCCTGGCAAGCTACCGTTGAGCTACGTCAGTGTCTCGATTTTGACACGGCTTATTGCCTAATGCTTACAAATAAGTTACTCTATTTATCTGGCCATAAAATAAGCTAATCCTAATCCTAATCTCTATATATCCACAACATCTAACAGTACATCTTTAACTCCTAACTTGAAGTTTACGTAGCTCCTAACTTGTAGTTTACGTGGTACCTCATTAACTCCTAACTTGAAGTTTGGATGATACATTCTTAACTCCTAACTTGTAGTTTTACGTGATACAGTCTCAACTCCTGACTTGAAGTTTGGACGATACATTCTTAACTCCTAACTTGTAGTTTTACGTGATACAGTCTCAACTCCTGACTTGAAGTTTACGTGATGCATTCTGTCGTACAATAGACTACTTCAGTAATTTGTTCCTGTCTCGTGGATCCATCTCCCCGAACTGTATTTCTACGTTGATCCAATGAGTTAGCTGACGTGACGAGAGTGTGCTGTGATCCAACGGCCCTGATGGTGTCCAGCAGGATTCTGTGTTTCTTCCAAGCGGCCCAGCGGATATATACCATGAGAACCCCACGTGATGGGGTGAAGAGAAGGGGAAAAGATCTTTTTTATTCTGGAACATCGACTCGCGTCGGCGAACATCGTTCACGGCGCTTTCAGTTGATTGAAGTTCGTTGTCCGGCGCGGAGCTCTTGCCTGAGGTCACGCCCAGCCAGTTCCCTCGATGTTGTTGTTTTCAGCGGGGCATCAGACTCGACGGAAGAGTTGGTGAAGTAGGTATGTAAACAAACACACGAATGTTATGGGCGTAGCATTCAACACTATTATCTCATTTGTTAACTCTTGACGACTTGTTTGTAACACAAAAATATTCGTGTTTTACTTTTGAACGGGGCTAAGCCAGATTAGCCCGTTACAATTTTATTATTGTTCATATGCATTTGTCCTAGATGTTTGATAAAATAATAATAAAAACTTTAAGGTTAACTGGGGTTGCCAATAAAGAAAACAATAAATAACGTTTAAGGTATTAGGAGCATATAAAATGATATAGCCTATTATTTGGCATAATTAATTGTGTAATTGAATCTATCTTTAATTCGTATACCTGTCCAACACCTTAGCTCAGAAGGTAGTGCGTTTCTCTAACAAGTTAAGAGTCCTGGGTACGATTCCTGGCATTGCAGAAAAAACTATCATTGGTTACTGTGCATTTACCATTTAATAGTGACTAACCAACGTGCGGGGGATGAATGTTGTGGTTGTTATTAATTTTAATTGGTGTATAAGTCGTGTGCTAATATAATCAATAAATTCAGAAAGTGAGATTTGAATACCTCAAATAAATTAAAAACTGAAAAAAAAAAATTCGTACAAATGAAAATAAGGAATATATTTTTATCTCTACTAGTAATGCTACTTCAGACTTAACATGACTTATGTCATTTTTGCTCTACGTAAGAACAATGACGAACCATTTCATGAGAAAATTTAAATACGAGATAAAAGTGTTTCATAAATAAATCACTACCTTGATTCTTTTTTTTTAGACAGTCTAACAATTTCACACATCTTTTCGTGTTGGTACAGTATTAATGTAATAACGCAAACAATGAATGGGATTTAAAATCTAAATAATGTACTCACACCATTCATAAGAAAACTTCCATAACTTTGGGTTGCATGTAAACTTTGTTGGGATACAATTCTCATGAATTACCAATAGAGGGTGCTTCCCGCTTTAAGAATTCTTTGAAATATATATTTCCTCCGACTTTGACACAAATCTACCAAACTTCATTTGAAATATGAAAATAAGAATTCTTTGAAAACAACCATTCATTTTTTTTCTCTATAAATTCGGATATGTTCAAATAAAATATTTGATAAAAATGATTGAGATTTAAAATGACAAATTTAAGTTTCAAATAACATTTTAACTGTAGTAGGAAATTGAATTAAAATTATCCCTAAACTGTGAGTTGAAACTTTAAATATAAATATTTTAAAATAAAATTTGAATCTATTAGGTTTGATATAAACTTGATTGATTCTTTTATGGAACTGGTTTGCTTCCATTAATGACTTAAGCGTGTAACATAAATTATTATTTATTAATTTAATTATTTGTTTAAAGTTAAGCAATACCTGTATAATGGTAATGTTCTAGATATTAATGGAAGACTAAAAACCAAAATTACCCACTTCTGTGGTCAAATGGTCTAAGGCAAGTGCAAGAAACCTTTTTGGGCCCCATTCGAATAATAAACATATTAATTTTTTTGACCCCACATCCTATCCTGTCTAAAATAATTGCCTCAACCAATCCAGGTTAAAAAAATAATATAATAAATATAATATATTCTCAAATTAAACTATTTAGATTTTATAAAATATTTTCATTTATGACCAATACGAAAAATTATTTAAAAGTACTTTATTTATATTTTGAGTTTTAAAGACTGGAATATCGACTTATATATAATGATAATGTATATTTCTAAGTGATTGACTGAAAATATCAACGAAATTGACAGCTCGAGCAATTGTCTAGCCCTGACCTAGGCGTTACTATCGCAATATACTGAACTTCTGATTTTATTCTCTAAAATGATCTCATTTGTAGAATTTCTCTTGCAACACAGGGAATTCCAGGCCTCCACCGTGGTTCGGATTCCACGTTAAACTGTAGTGTCCTCCATTTCATCTCACAATCACCCTACCATTACACATTAGCGTAAGTGCGTATAACCCGAACGGGTAGTATGACGCGGTGCTATTAATAATAATAAAGTCTTGCAACACACATACATATTAATATTTTATAGATGAAGAAACTCAGATATAAATATTTGTGATTTTTAAAATAATTCATCTTGTAAAAATTACGTAAGATCGGCTACGTATTACAATAAATTATTATATTATAATTTTTACAACTTATTTTATTTTCCTATATTCAAAATCTATTTAATATTTAGCTGTTTGATATATTTTTTCTTTTGAAAATATATATTATTGTATTTTTCTCTCTCTAAATATTTTGAATATCTTTTTTTTTTGTAAATATATTTTTGATATATGATTATCTTTTATGGGGTGCTTAAATTATTTACGATTTTACTACACTCATGGTTACATTTAAATAAAAATAAAAAGCTATTTTATCTTTTTATTTTTTTTAGATTTGTAAATGCTTTAAAAATAAATCTAATATTTTTAACGAATATTTATCCCAAATTCGAGATCTGAAAATAAAATTAGCGTGATACATTTTTTTCACAACTGCGTTTCTATTAATTAAAAAATTAATATAGTGAGAAAGATTAAAAAAACTGACATTTTATTAGGACATAATGTTTTGGTATATTTTTTAAGCGATGTTCCCTTCAAATATATATCTCTGTTAATCCTCAAGTAGATAATAATGTTTTGTTAAATTGTATAGTACAAAAAAAACTGTCTCCACCCACTAATTAAAAAAAATTCAATTCCTCTTTCTCACTTTTTAATTTCACTTTTATTTGAACCCATCTCTGTCTTTTGAACAAGTAATCTCGACCCCGTTCTCCTCTTCCCCCCTACATTTTCCCCCTTATTCCATGGGACCCCACCAAGCTCTTTTCATGCTTTAGTTTTGCTAAATTTCATGGAGGACAGTTTGCTACTCGTGTTAGAGACGTCCATTACACCTACCTACGTTTGAAACCAACATGAGTAGCTTAGTTCAACAAGGAGCTATATCTATTATTTTAACTAGTGAATCCTTGAAGAAATGGTTGAAGATTATCGCTCTAAAATGCATTCAAAACCTTTTATTAAGAAAAGATATATAGAAATAGGCCTCACCGGTGTTTCTAGTTAAAATTTTACTCTTCATAGGCCATCAACTTTCCATTAATGTTAATTTTCTCCAGTTTAATTTTAAACCAAACATATAGTTTTTACTTCCCATCAAGTTGAGAAGTTTAAACTGATTACTCTTACAGCTCTATATTTATTTATTACGCTATACCACAGAATTAATAATTGAGTTGTTATTATTTATAACCAAAAATTAATATTTTATCTACCAATCCATGACAATGCAAAAATTGGGGTGTCTATGGCGATTAAGATACATAATGGTTGTACAGAAAAGCCACTTCAAAAACAGCAGAAACTCTAAGAATTCATTAGGAAAATTGGGGTATCTTTGGATGATACTTTTTTTTACCAATAATATAGATCCCTAAATTTTAAAATGAGTTTTAATTTGTCAAAATCAGTTCAAACTTTTCTATCATGATTGCAATTTCTGGCAATGGTCTTATCAAACGATAACCTATATTTAGATTAGTTTTCCAAAATGTTCACGTTAACAAATCAGGTTTTATATCTACTTTCTAAAGACTGTAATTAAAACACTTATTTTCTTCTTGCGAGTGTTGAGTCACCTGTTTATTAAAACGTACCTATTTTCATGAAGGATAAGTTACTTTGATAAAAATATAGGACATAGCCCGTTCATGCTTCAAGCGTGGTATATATTCGTACTCGCTAGCAACGGCCGTCACCCACAAACTAGATAATTAAAACTTGGTCATTACAAAGGTTCAAATAGTTGAAAGAAGGCCCAGTAGCGAGCATAAAAACAAAGTGGAACACACTTTAAGGAAAGTGATTTGCTAGTACCTTACGAATCACCTCGAGCCCTCAAAAAGTTTCGCGCGTTACTATTACTTGCAAGATAGACACAGGTAGGCAGACACACAAGATAGACGCAGGTAGGCAGACACACAAGATAAACACAGGTAGGCAGACATACAAGAAAGACACAGGTAGGTAGACACACAAGATAGACACAGGTAGGCAGAAACTCAAGATAAATCACAATCATGCAGACACACAAGAAAGACAAAGGTAGGTAGACACACAAGATAGACACAGGTAGGCAGAAACTCAAGATAAATGCAATCATGCACACCCACAAGATAGACGCAGGTAGGCAGACACACAAGAAAGATACAGGTAGGTAGACACACAAGATAGACACAGGTAGGTAGACACACAAGAAAGACAAAGGTAGGTAGACACACAAGATAGACGCAGGTAGGCAGACATACAAGATAAGATACAGGTAGGTAGACACACAAGATAGACACAGGTAGGCAGACACACAAGAAAGATACAGGTAGGTAGACACACAAGATAGACGCAGGTAGGCAGAAACTCAAGATAAACACAATCATGCAGACACACAAGATATACACAGGTAGGTAGACACACAAGATAGACAAAGAAAAGCAGACACCCAAGATAAACGCAGGCAGGCAGGCAGTCACACCAGATAGACTCAAGCAGATACACACAGAGACAGATACACAAAAATACAGAGACAAAGACAGACATAGAAACCGACATATACATAGACAGACATACACAGATACAGGCACAGAGACAGACAAACATAGAGACAGATATACACAGAGACAGATATACACAGAGACAGATATACACAGAGACAGATATATACAGAGACAGATATACACTCTCATACAGACACTTTCATACAGACACTCTCATACAGACAAGACACTAATACAGACGTCACCGCAAAAACTTCTTTTTCGGTTTCAGTGGATCATAGAACATCAATATCTATCAAAATCTCGAAATCGACTGTTTTTTTGACTATCACAATATTTTCTCTACCCGAGAATTCACAATGAAATATAAAATTAGACAAGATAGTGACAGCTACCACATCCAATACAAAAAACAAAGTAGTATTTATTGAAATATAAATGATTCTCTTTCAAATCATACTCTTCAAAGCAGAAAAATGTTTCACAGAGTAAAAGTTATTGTTTTCCATACTTTCTCTCGCTATATATATATATATATATATATAAACCTAAGTGCGTCCCAACTTCTTTTATGATGAAGTCTTTTGTTGGAGAAGAATGTCAGCCTGACTTTGCTACTGGAAGTTTACAGGAGGAAAAAAAAAAATACTGGTAGTGAGAGAGTAGGGCAGAAGTTTTTAGGGCAGGAAGTAGGAAAAGGGTGGAGTGATTGCAAGAGGTACGGCCGATTGGTCAGTTTGTCCGTCATGAAAAGACTTCCTGTCTCTTTCTAAGCCGAACAATATATTCCTTCCCCCCTCATTTTCTATCTCTCTTTCATACCCCTACATTCGTCTTCAACATAGACCTTCACCTTTCCTCAAAAGTTCCCATGACGACGTCTATACATTTCTCATGAATGGCGAGGTTTTAAAGTGGTCTATCGGAACGACAGATGTTAGTTTAGTCGTCTAAATAACACCTTTTTTTTAAAGACCCGCTTCGGTAACCACGTGAACTATAAACTGACGTTGACAGGAAGATGTAAGTTTGACTCTTGGTTTAGTATAATGATGTTGGTGTTTTCCAAAATGAATTTCCACTCTACCTTCACGCAAATGATGGAGACATTTCCTCTCTAATCCATAACACCATTAGCGTAAATAGTAAACAAGCGTATAACCTTAATGGGTATTAAAACGTGATGCTAAAAAAACCGTTTAAGGTGCTTTTAAACTGTATTATTTACTTTATAAAAGAAAAACATGTAATTTATAAGGTATATTATAACATTTTGCTATCCCCCTTTTTTTAAATGTGTGTTACAGTAACGAATCACATTTTATTCAAAATTTGTACAATAAATGTTATTATGAAAATGGATGCAAATCATTTCAAAAATCTTTTCTAATGAACCGTTAAAATTTTGAAAAATGTGCTCTGCAAAGTTGCGTTGTTAGTTAAAGGAAAAACACAACTATGCCATAGCCTATAAACTTATGCTATGGCTAATAAACTTGAGCTTTCGATTTTATTTGATAACACTCTATAGAATGTTCTATATAGTAAATCTTTTATAAAAGATTTCATAAAATATATTTCTTAGCTAAATATATTTGGTGGATTGCCAAACTTATAATTTTACCAAATATATTTTATAAAATAAATATGTTAGTTTAATACAGACCTTACCCTATTTCTAGTATACCATTCATGGTCGTGTGGTTAAAGAGGTTTATTACAGGCTGAGTGGCTTTAATTTTATAAAAGGTAGGTCCAAAAATAACCTAGTATTTGTTTTATTATTATTATTATTATTATTGCTATTTAGCACCGCGTCTTACCACCCGTTCGGTTTATATGCTTTAATTATTAATTACGCTAGTGTATTAGGAATTGGGAAGGTTGAATTAGAGGAAGTGAACCCGCATTTGCGTGGAGGGAGAGTGGAAAACCATTTAGGAAAAATCACCCCCAGTTCACCCGACCGAGATTCGAACCTTGATCTCCCAGTCCTCAGCAGTAGAGCAGCTCAACACGATCAGTGCGTTAGCCAACTACGCCACCGAGGCGGGTATTATTTGTTTTATTAAATTTTAATAACTATAATAAAAAAACTGAACTAAACTGAATTAATATATTATTTCAATATTACAAATCGCATTTATATTTACTGGCACATATTTTATTTTTAACGAGCATCGAATGTGACATTTTGGTTCAATCGGTAGCATGTCAACCTACCAAACTAAGGGCCTCTAGTTTAATTACCGGCACGGTTCAGGAAACGATTTTTGTATTAATGATATATTAGGTTAGATATTTGTAATTTAATGATAGTATCTTCATGACTATGTACTGCACATAATAGATATTTAGCGTTATTATGGTTTAAGGTATTATTTAAGGTTATATTTGTAATAATTGTATAACATGTCATCTTTTTGTTGGTACTTCACAAACAATGTTCATAAGTACAGTACATAAACTATGGTAATGATTCCCCAGTTGTAGAAATGTATATTTTCTTGGTATTTTTTTTGTAATATGGAATTTTAGGTTATTTTCTTGGTTTAAGTTCTATCAGAGTTTTTTATAAATATTTTTAGGAATTTTTAAATAATTTTTAAGCATTTTTGAGTCATGTTTACGAATCTATATTGAGTAAGTATTTTAAAATTAATATTTTAAAAATTCATACAATTTTTTCATACAAAGTTTTCAGAATAATTTTATTTAGTTGATAAACTTTGTACCCTTTGTGCCTACGTCTGAAGCAGATATTTGTTAATACATATTATAATTAGTAGATTAGAAGTTAAAAGCCTTCCATTGAATTAGTATTTAATAGTTTAATAAAGTGCTTATTTGACTCTTTGTTCATGTTTTTATGTTAGTTTTTGAAAGATTGAAGTATTTTTTTTAATTTTTTTAGATCATTCTATAGGTTATTTTTTGATCATGTTTAAGTTCTCAAAAATCAGGATATTGGTTTTAATATATAGTCATTAATATAAATATTATTTATTTGAGATGACCCGTACTGTTGTAGATAGTTGGTTGGGGAAAGATGGCAATTATTTATGGCTGGTATAATTGTAATATTTCGTCGGTAAACTACTCAAGGGTAGTCAGTCCTCTAAGGCCCGGTCTTAAGACTACCTGATAAATATTGCTATCAGGAGGTTAAAGTTAGCTATCAGATAAGGTTATCAGCCACTTTAATATTTTACGGGTATTATGAACTGAGTTTATCTGCCGGATAGTTGTCTGTAGGATAAATATAATTTTATGAATAAAACGCAAGGTTGGTACTGTTTTTACTGGTGCGCGCATGCGTACAACCTTGCTAGTAGCTACAACGCTCAAAATTTGTTAAATGATGGCGGCTAAACGAATGCGAGGAAATAGATGGCGTCACGTGGGCGCAGAAGCTAGGATTTCTTGCAAGTATTAATTTCGGTGTCTGCCAAATTGTGCTCAATATTTCGGTACAGCGTTTACAAAATATCATTTATTGTAAATAATTTGTTCTTATTTAACTATAACTCTACAAATAGCTTGTCAGCTTTTTTTTTTATAAAAGTGTGAATTAAATGTCCTAAGATTATAAGCGCATAGCTTGAACAGATATTAAGACCTGGTTCTAGGTATGATTATTACAACTTTATACATAGTTAGAGCCAAAGTCTGTGCCTACTAAACACATGACCAAGATTTCAACCTAAAACATATTCTGATAAACTAAACCTCATAAAAAACAACGCGTCACTATGGCAACGCCCAATTTAACTTTCAGATAAAAGCTATCAGGTACTTAAACCTCCTGATAAAAATGTGATGGATAGATACATTTTTTCTGGCAGATAAATGTTATCTGGCAGTAATACGATATACTTTTAACTTATCGACCATTTACAGATATTTATCAGGCAGATTAATATTTATTTAGGAGTTATAAGACGCTTTAGAAGTGGTCGAGCACTGGGTCTATGATATGCACAAGATATATTATTATTATTATTATTAGCACCACGTCTTACTACCCGTTCGGGTTGTACGCACTTACGCTAATTTGTAATGGTAGGCTGATTGTGAGATGAAATAAAGGAACTACAGTTTAAGTTGGAATCCGAACCACGGTGGAGACCTGGCATTCTTCACGTTCACAAGGTGTCTTGTCAGAGGTGAAGGAAGAGTTTGGCAATCAGATACATCTTTGCCGGGACCGAGAATCGAACCCCGGACGCCAGCATAGAAGTCTGACACCTTACCCCTGGACCACCAGGTCACCCACAAGATATAAAGGACTGTTAATGTGAAGATGTGTATTACGGATTGGTGGCACAGTAAAAAGGTATTTTATTACAACATATTAGCTTGTAAGTATCATTTAGTAAACACATGTATTATTATTAATTTAAATAAACAATTATATTGTTAACTATTATAGATAAAAATGAGCAATTATATTTATATTATAATATTGACTGTTTATTTATAATACCATATAATATTTTTTATGCTTCTGTGACTGGTGCTGTTGCATTTTAGCACTAGCTGTAATTTTTTTCTTTTATTAAATGTAATTAGGTCAGATCACCAAAGAGTAATTCTCAATTAGTTCCTGCTGCGTAGTATGATGTCATCAAACATTCCAAAATAATGTTTATTTTTTCAGATAAGGGAGTGTTAACTAGCACCATATAGGAATGTTGTGAATACGCAATGGTGCCAATTGGAATGTCATATGTATAGTTACCCGCCTCGGTGGCGAACTTGGTTAACGCGCTTGTTGTGTTGAGCTCGACTGCTGAGGACGGGGAGATCGAGGTTCGAATCTCGGTCGGGTGAACTGGGGGGTGGTTTTTCCTAAATGGTTTTCCACTCTCCCTCCACGCAAATGCGGGTTCACTTCCTCTAATTCAACCTTCCCAATTCCTAGTCCACTAGAGTAATTATTACTTAAAGCGTATAGCCCGAACGGGTAGTAAGACGCGGTGTTAAATATTATATTATTATTATATGTATAGTTCATTGGTGTCGTAAATTTAAAACAAAATAATACAATAAGTATCAGCAAGTTTTCAATATAGTAAGATATAAAATAATCCCTTACAATCTTATGCTATGTATATTTTATATTTATAATCAATGTTTTTGCTAAAGTTTAACATTATTGCAATTATCTTTTGTTTTAATAAAATTTATAAAAATACAATATTGTTCAAATATTTATTTCATTTTATTGCTCCAATAATAGTATTATGTAATTAAGTATTTGTTTTTGATTATTAATTAGAACATTAAAGCATTTTACAAAAATTCATTGATGCAAGTCTTAATGGTATATTTTTGACGGCAATCCCCTAAGGTTAATTCGAAGTCTAAGAGATATATCTAAAAAAAGTTTGAAATATCCCAAATTCGAACTAGCCATTTTTATGAGTATTTAGGCAGCTGGTAGACTATAAGTCAATAAACTCAAAATGTATAACTACATGAAAAGACAAGGAAAATGTAAACATAAAATAGAAACTTAGAAATATTAATATAAGAAAACAGTAGACTTAAATCAGTCAGGGCGTCACGTGATTGCATAGTCACTAAGAAGCAATGAGAGCTGAGAAAACACATCCCCTTGTCTAGGCAACCCGCTCGCCGGTGGTGCTGAATTATCCGCTTCATATTTACTATGCATCTTTATATGAAATTCTTGGCATATTATGGTGATCTAATAAAGATTGTTAATCTAGGTTTATAATGAGAACAAACTCGATAAAAATAACTATGTATAGACTTCAAATTATGCAAATAATTCTTCTGAATTTCAAATTAAATGTAATTTTTTTACCATTGATTTAAACAAGAATTTCATTGTGATTCATGGCGAGTTAAAATTTTTCAATTTTTTGAATTAAGAATGTTGAATTATTCATATCCAACTGTATTTTGATATAAAATTTACTAAATACAAATTATTAAATCAGTTTTTGAGATATCTAATTTAAAATTTGAATCTAATGTTTAAATAAATGTTATAGTCATGATACTATTAGAAAGTTCCATCCAATTCACCTCATTACACCCTATCTCTACTATTAGAAAGTTCTATCCAGTTCACCTCATTACACCCTATACCTATCTATAACTAGTTCTATCCAGTTCACTTCATTACACCCTATCTCTACTATTAGAAAGTTCTATCCAGTCCACTTTATTTCACCCTATCTCTACTGTTAGAAAGTTCTATCTAGTTCACCTCATTTCACCCTATCTCTACTGTTAGAAAGTTCTATCCAGTTCACCTCATTACACCCTATACCTATCTATAACTAGTTCTATCCAGTTCACCTCATTACACCCTATACCATCTATAACTAGTTCTATCCAGTTCACCTCATTACACCCTATCTCTACTATTAGAAAGTTCTATCCAGTCCACTTCATTTCACCCTATCTCTACTGTTAGAAAGTTCTATCCAGTTCACCTCATAACACCCTATACCTATCTATAACTAGTTCTATCGAGTTTCACCTCATTACACCCTATACCATCTATAACTAGTTCTATCCAGTTCACCTCATTACACCCTATCTCTACTATTAGAAAGTTCTATACAGTACACTTCATTTCACCCTATCTCTACTATTAGAAAGTTCTATCCAGTCCACCTCAGTACAGCCTATCTCTTTCTAGTCCATTCTAATGTTATTCACACATCTACGTATAGCTCTTCCCAATGGTTTCTTCCCTTTTAGTTTTCCCGTCAATATCTTGAACGCGGCTCTAGATTCTCTCAATCGCGCTGAACGTCCTGAGCACCTTAATCGACGAAGCTTTATTTTATAAAAAATGTATTCTTATGAATAGAGAGTAGTTTAACTTATCATTATATAACCTTATCTACTACACAGTTGACTTATCCTTTTTGGACCAAATTGTTTCCTAAGCAACTTGTATTAGAATAGCCTGAATATGTTTTCGTCAAGTAAGGTTAAATAAATACCACGTTTCACATCCATAGAGGACAGCCTGTAAAATTAATGTTTTGTTATTATTTTTAATTATATTTTTTTAAATAATATTTCTCTTTTGATAAAATTGAGGCAAAATAATTTTTTAAATAAAATATTTTCTTTAAACCACAATGTATAAATTGATGGCACATTTTAAAATTCGGAATAGTTTTATTTTTGAAGTTTAGTGCTAGGTATTAGTTGGCTATTTATTATTTATAAAAATTGTATTGAATTTAACTTATTAAATTCCCACACATTAAAAATATGCAGCCTTAGAATTATCATTTTTTATTATAAGGAATTGATTATAACATTCATACAATTCAGTTAAGTGAAAGCAATAGTCTAAGCTCTGGTTCTTAGGTTAAGTTTGTCCTTCAATGATTATATATAGGCTCAACCCAGAGTAGTTTAGTATCTCTTTAACCAATTTAATTTCAACATTAGTAAAAAAAAATGTTTATATAAAAAGTATGTATTTTAAACTGATATTTGCTCGATTAGCAATAAAGACTCGAAGTTTATAAAGTCCTATCCTTATTTAAATTTGATATATACACATAAATAGTGACTCATAGGTGGGGGGAAACAGTTTAAGTACTTGTAATGGTCTTTTAAAGCCCAGGAAAAATCTTCACTCCCATTTTACTCTACTATTGTGAGGACTTTATATTTTTTTTTATCAACCATACACTTGGAAATCTCACTTCTGCTGACCACTGTTTAATATTCGTGTAGCGTAACCCTCTATGCGTTGTCAAGAGGACGAAAACTGCCTCATTCCTTCATCTACCCTCCTCCATTTCTCCCTAGAGGGATACCTAGCACATCCTTTGGGAGCTTTTTTCCTCCGAGCGAAATGGAGGGGAGGGGGGGACATGAAATCATATCTGCTAGCACATTGGGACTCTCGGACGATTCAACTTTTAGCTTTGGTGACCCTGGCTCTATTTTTGAGAGAACGAGTATCATTTTTCTGCATTATGAGGTTTTTATTTTTTTTTACAGTTCTCTTTTGGTATTGTAGGGGAGACGTTAATGGGTCGGACGGTGGCTTTAGGGCAAGCGGGGGTATCCATTTTATTATTTTTTTGAAAAATGCTTGTCATAAACAGATATCTTCATAGTTTTAGTTTTATCTTGGGTGAGTTAACTTGAATTTTTTTTTATTATGGCTGTTTTTTTCTATATATTTGATAAGAATATGACATTCTAGAGTGTGATATTATTTGTTTTGTTTTTAACTCCCTAATCCCGTTGGGGTTTGTTTGTATTTAAATACTATACTGTGAGAGAAGTAGGTTTTTTTACTAAATATTAAATTAACTTGGTCAATTTTGAGTTCAAGGAATCACATTTTTCATTGAAAACCCTCATCTGTAGACTCACATGTAGGGTGAATATAGTCTCATATTGTTAGGCTGGTTGTGACTGGAATGCTGGAGCGTTAATTCCGGCCTGGTCTTTGTTATTTTCAAAATACATTTTCTACTCAACCGCATCGAAAATTCAGGTACTTTACTATACAGTATATATTCCTGTCTTGTGGCTCTACCCTTTTTCATGTCTAATTTGTGTAAAATTCAAATAACCCAATGGCCACATGGGAAAAATACTTAAAAAATCCTAAAATTCACACACACACAACAATAACACTGTATAAATATATATATAAACAACAACAATGTATACATATGTATAAATAAAAAACCTCATTTTGCTCCAAATATATTTAATGTGAAGTTTCTAACTGCAATATATATATATATATTTATATATATTTTTTAAATTTGATTGCAAAAGGAAATCATGAAACATTGAGTTTTTCTAAGAATAAAATATTTGATTTAATAATCATAGCTCAATTGACTTTAAATTGTATAAAATTAATTTACTACTTGACGAGAAATTACCATTTTCTAACCAGTCATGTGTTAAGATACATACATACAAATGAAAAACTGAACCAGGCAAATTTCTTGTACATATTCTTTTATCTATATTAAAGTTAAACTTAATATAAGATTTTTTATATAGAAACTTAACTTGAATATTCTCTTTTATAAAAATAAAAAATATGTGGGTCACAAGAAAAGTTTTTTAACAGTGGAGTAGATTTTATTGGTCCACTTCGGCAATAATGTACTGAAAGAATAAATCATATCAAAAGGAATTACCCTAAGGCGTAGTTTTATGATTCAGTGATTTATATTTTCTTTAATGCTTTTGAAGATAATCACTATTAAATCATAATAGTAACTGACGAAGTTACTTACCTTTAAAAAATTACATATATTATTATTATTATCATCGCGTCTTACTACCCGTTCGGGTTATACACCCTCACGCTAATGTGTAATGGTAGGGTGATTGTGAGATGAAATGGAGGACCTACAGCTTAACGTGGGATCCGAACCACGGTGGACGCCTGGCATTCCACACATTCACAAGATGTCTTGTCAGAGGTGAAGGAAGGGTTTGGTAATCAGATAAATCTGTGCCGGGACAGAGGATTGAACCCCGGCCGCCAACATCCTACCCCTAGACCACCTGGTTACCTCACTACATATACTACAATCTATAGTAATTATTTTAACATTCATATTTGTTCTTTTTGTTTTTAGCACCACAACTCAATCAGTTATATGTTTATGTAATATTTATGCTAGTATTTTTAGGGATTAGAAAGGCTAGATTTAGAGGAAGTGTACAAGCACTTGTTAGCAGGGATAATGAAAAACAATCCAGGAAAGTCCACCCTCAGTACTCCCGGTAGAGATTCGAACCCCGATATTTCCATCATCAGCAATCTTGTCTACTGCGAGAGTAGCGCGTTTGACCACGTGGTCACCGAAGAGGCTTTAGTGTTATTGGACAGAGTGGATAAGCTACCCTTATGAAATGTAGTGTTATTTATAATTATTTCTCTTAGAATCACGTCATACTTCCCATTCGGGTTGTACTCCTATGTATTAAATTTATTTATGTGTAAAAGAGAGGGAGACTTGAAAATAATTGAGAAAATTCACCCAAACGGTATTCAATCTCCGATATCTCTGTGACTGGCAGTTACATTTATTGCGAGAGTGACATCTGAGACCATTCGACTGCTGAAGTGTGTTTAAAAAAATTAAAACTATTTGATAAGGTAAAAGAATTAAGGTTCGGCCGAAGGGAGTGCGATTAATCTTACAGTTTTTATATCATTAAATTTTTTTGGCTCAAAATAAATCAAATATTTCTCCAGTAGCAATATAGAGTTTAGTTTTATGCACATGCTAATATCAACAGATCTTGAATATCTGTCAAGGGTGTACTGGAATTCTGTCAGAACTTTTTCTCTTTATTTAAAACGTTTTGACAAAATACCAGGACACCCTTGACAGATATCAAAGATCTGTTGATATTATCATGTGCAGAAAACTAAACTCTATGTTGCTGCTGGAGAAATAATTGATTTATTTTTGCCAAAAAATGTATATTCTATAAAAACTTTAAAATACTTGCGCTCACTTCTGCCACACCTTAAGACAAATATCAAAAAATCATATCGAGCTAAAAGTTAATAAAAAGTCAGAATAAATGACATATGCTCATCGCTAGCTATGTATCACTATCATTCCTTCCATATTCTAAAATTTGTATTAGTTTATTCAAATAAAACTTTTTCATATAATCCACTAAAATTTAATTAAATTATATAACAAATTGGAGCCAAAATGACCCCGGGATATAAGTATTATTTCGGGGATAGTCCATGAAAATCCGGAACGAATTATAACGCATAAGAGCTATTAGAGGATTGAACTAGGTTCCTATGAGTCATCCGTTGGTTTTATTACCCGTCAAACCGAAAAAACTGCAAAAATAACGGAAATAAACTAGTTAAATAAAAGGAAACATCTGTAGACATAAGTGACCTGGTGGTCTAGGGGTAAGGTGTCAAACTTCTGTGCTGGTGGCCGGGGTTCAATCCTCGGTTCTGGCACAGAGTTATTTGATTACCAAACCCTTCCTTCACCTCTGACAAGACGTGTATTAATTACAACTTGTGAATGTGGGGAATGCCAGGCCTCCACCGTGGTCCGGATTCCACGTTAAACTGTAGGTCCTCCATTTCATCTCACAATCACCCTACCATTACACATTAGCGTAAGTGCGTATAACCCGAACGGGTAGTAAGACGCGGTACTAATAATAATAATAATAATAATAATAATAATAATAATAATAATAATAATAATCTGTAGACATACCGTAAATCTTCTACCGCAAACGATTCAATCTTTCTGTGAAAATCTCCCTGTGTCTGTCAGAACCTCTACAGCTTATTTCACTCTTAAACTCGATCTTTTATCCCACACATGTGCTGCGGTCATTTAAAAAAAGGTAATATGACGTCCTCGTTGATAAAAAAAAAGCTAAACTATTTTGGTGGTTTATTGGCCCAAAGAAGTAGTACTAATCCTTTTATGGTCGCATACCTCTATATTTAATTTCTATTAATGTTGTATCCTCAAAGATGTTGACACATAATGCCAGTTATATATATATATATACATACACTAGAACCCGTTTTCCGAAAAGTATGTTGGGATTATCCGTAATTTCAGACTACCAGGATTTATACTTAACAGGGTTATAGGTCTACTATACTTTTTACTAAGTCTAGGGGAGAGAGAATAAAAAAATGGCATTCTGTTATCACATGTCCTTACTTGTGGATCTATTGTGGTCTATTATAAATCTAGTCTTGATTCTATAAGTTTATATCATGAAAGAATATATATATATAAATATATATAAAATAATAAATATATATAAAATTAATGGACCAATTAAGGTGTCTTTTTTTTTAAAATCGTGGACCTCCTGAAATAAAAGATAGCTCGCCACCAGCTCCCTAACCTACCCCACCATACGAGGCAAAGTTATAAACCTACGTTCATATTTATATTACTTTACGGTACCCATTTCATATTCTTAAAATAGGTGACAATTAGATATTGATGACCTGTCCATCTAGGGGTAAATTGTCGGACTTTTGTGCTGGAGATCCAGGGTTCAATCCTCGCTCTGGGCACAGATTTATCTGATTGCCAATGCGGTTTTTCTGTGGTCAGGTACCCAAACAGTGTCTTAAGCCGCATTTCTGGTAGCACCATTAATAAATAGGAGTTGATAATATATAAAATATTGGGTTAATCTGACCAGCTAATCCCCTCCCATCAACTCTTTGATTCTCTTATCATGTTTACGTGAAATATAGCCTATAAAATATAGTTAACGGATTAGTTTCTGTACTCTTATTTAAAGGATTAATAATAGCACGGTATTTTCTTACATATTTATTTTGAGTGTGTCATGTTTTTAAGAATAGTATTGTTAATCATTTTAACGTCTTCATAATTTGTTCTAGGAATACACTAAAGATATAGAAAATGGTTCAGACCCAAATCAGCTACGGTAAATAAATAACTTTTTCTTTAATTATACAGGAATAAATTTTTTTTAAAAAAGTTTATATTTAGTACCATTTGTGATGTATATTTATTAATATCACTACAAAATTAATATTTTTTAAATATTTTTCTTAGAGAACGTAGTCTAAGCTACCAGAGACATAAAGTTAATAGCCCACAGAAAACCTTAGGCCTATGTATGAATTTAGGCCATTTCACAATCAGTTTGCAAATACTCACTTTTTAAAGTGCTGCCCCTTTGGTTTTACTTGATTAGTTAATAAAATCTATCTAAATAACTCTGTTGCATCCCAAATATTTATTAAAATCTAGAATCAAGGTGATTGGTAATCCGGTTATTGAAGGATCAATATGAGAGGCAACCATTCCTCTAGTATTTTTCTGTACTTATTTTTAACATGTCACAAGAGTTAATAACGTTGTCTAACACATCTAATTGTTGGAAAATGACATCGAGTTATTTATAGACATTTAATAAACATCATGTTACACTGAGGAATTGTGAAATCAAATGTCCAACAACAGTATTGAAGGAAATGATTGACTCTTCAATCTTCTTCTAACGATGGCTCATCGGTACCTACAGGACCCTTTGTAAAGCCCAATTCAAGAACCTCTGGTCTTAGGCATTGCTGTGATAATGGAATTTACTCTTGATGATTGGTAGAATGGGGATCGAATCGTGGTCAGGTGTGATGACACAAGTTTTTACTAAATGTTTTCAGTCCTTACCTTCACGCAAAGGCGAATACATTTTCTCTCAACTCAACTTAGTACATTAGCATAATAATTAGTACATATGTGAACACTTCACAAGGGTAGTATGACGTGGTGCTTAAAAAAATTAAGACGTGGTATAGGGGATGATTTAACAGGTATGATATACTTCTACAAATATATATATATATATATATATATATATATATTGACGATATTCTGTTAACTTCCCTAATCCCTCTCCCCCAAAACCCACGTATTAGTTTCAACCTTATTGCACTTTACGCGGTCGAAACGTAAACCGGAAAGGCCGCACTATTTTTTCTCCCCCCC
>CABFVX010000246.1:255698-326855 GCA_902151425.1 Timema shepardi | reverse complement strand
TTTTTTAAGCATTTGAAAATACGACCTTTAGAAAGATTTCTCACCCTCGTTCGACCCCTTAAATAAATCAGTTGAAAACCTCCCACTATAATAATTTGTATGATCTTAAGTTTAAGAGTTTGCAACTAACATTTTCATTTCCCATTTTTTTTTCTATTTTTCATTTTCGCAAACCAAGTTTTCTTTAGCTGCAACTTCTTTATCTCTTATTCCGTTTGATAAAAGCTAAGAACACATTAATTAAGTTACAGGTCATTATTCAAGTTTTCTGAATTAGAAATTCAGTTGTGGAAGTAGCTACTTAACAAATGATAGAGGCCGCTGTGACTCCGTTTGAGGGGTTTTGTGGAAAATTGATATATCTACACCGGGATGCTATGGTGTGGGTTTTTTTCTGGGGGAATGGGGGAGGGAGGGGCGGTCGGGAACAAAAACAAAATAAAAATGGTGGTTCTACCCCGTACGAACTGCGTAATAGTTATAAATATGGTGAATTGAATAACATTTTAAAATGCCAATTGACAATATTTTTGCTTTATTGTATTTTCATATAGATAAAGTATCGTAACCGTTAAAATGTTCGCGTTAGCGATTATGATGAATCTTGACGTTTCATATTTCCGCCAGCTCAAAAAATTATTTTTTTAACATTTTGTTTGTCTCATGTACGTCTATCTGTGTAGCCGAAATGATTTTATGTAATTTTTTTACACTTTATATTAATTGTTATATGGTCATATATTGGGATGCTTTTTGATTTTTATTCCAGCGATAAAATTTATGGTAGTTTATTGATAGTATATTTTTGAAATATCAAAACTAAGAAACAATTTACTTTAACGATTTGGTTTAAAATTAATATCTGTGATATGATAAATAATACTGTGAATATTTTGTTGTTTATTGGGTGGGGGGTGGGGCGAGCTGGGAAAAAAGAGGGGTGGATTCCTTAAAAAGGTTCGTTTTCTGATAAACAATTTTTCAAGATTAGATTTTTTTTAATTACTTCAAAAATTGTATTTCACATGAATATCTAGTAAATGTTTTCAACGATAAATGAACATGTATACTCGGTTTACTAAAAAAAAAATATTTGTGAGTATATTATTGAGGACATATTTCTGAAAATTTGGAATTATTTCGAAGATGGCTATAGCAATTTTGTACAAAACTTAGATCTGCCTAAAAATTAATTGATTTTAACTTAGTTCCACAAATTTATTTTATCTTAGGTGTAAAAATACTTGTTTACAAGATGTGAGATCATAAAACAATGTTTGGGAAATGGGTTTTATCTTTGTGTATCTTAAAATATGCGTGATTGCAGGTTTCTAATTTCCTAAATTATTTTCCCTCTTAATCCAAGTTAATTATCTTTACATTTACTTTAAATTCTATCCTTCACATACAAACCAAATTAGTTTGATAATACAAATAGCCTCAGCGGGTGATTGGGCGTAGATTTCTGAAAACACCAAATTGAGATCTTTAAAAAAAATTGACGTGTAAAAATATTGTATCAAGTCTGGAACTTGTAAACAACATCTTGGGAGAGTTGTTATTATTATTATTATTATTATTATTATTATTATTATTATTATTATTATTAGCACCGCGTCTTACTACCCGTTCGGGTTATACACACTTATGCTAATGTGTAATGGTAGGGTGACTGTGAGATGAAATGGAGGACCTACAGTTTAACGTGGAATCCGGACCACGGTGGAGGCCTGGCATTCCTCACATTCACAAGATGTCTTGTCAGAGGTGAAGGAATGGTTTGGTAATCAGATAAATCTATGCCGGGACCAAAGATTGAACCCCGGCTGCCAGCATAGAAGTCTGACACCTTACCCCTAGACCGCCAGGTCACCAACTACTTGTTAATTCGTAAACTGGGAGATTGGTGGTCTCCCAAAACTAGACTATAAATACGGCCATTAAAAGGTATATCACTGAAAATATATTATATTCAGATACAAAAGTTAGTTGCCATCTTTTGTTTCAATTTATTGTGAGTCCGGGAGCTTTTCCTCTAAATATAAGTAGTCTATTGCCTTCCTTATCTCGGTTGGTGCAGTGACATTCTATTACCTTAAAGGACCCGAGTTCAATTCGCGGCATAACCTTAAAAATATATAATTCGCAAAATTAGGGCTTTCCTTTTAATATTAGTGAATCTGTGATCTTGGTATTATTAATTTTATTTGCTCTAGAATTAAGTCAAGGTTACTGTGAGGATGACTTGGCTGTAATGTCAAAACAGTAGATTTATTTTTATTTACCAATATATTTATGAACAGTAGATCTTGCTCCCTCCATTTTCTTATCATTACTACAGTCTTACTAATAGTTCTTTGAACAGTAGACCTCACTACCTCCATGTTATTATTGTAGATATGAAAAACTATCTGTTAGTCAGCCATAGCTTACTATCTGTTAGTCAGCCATAGCTTAGCGGATAGCATGATCGTAAAGCCATGAGGTGAGACTTTGTTTGACCCAGGTTAAAAGAATGTTCCTGCTAAATTTTCGTTTAGGAATTAAAACAGATAAAGGGATTAAATATTCAGTGGTAAAGTGAAAACCGGATCTAATTAGGCTCAGTTAATTGATATTATTATTATAGGTATTTAACGTCCGCGTTATGAAACTACTGATTATATTAGTATATGAATTACAAACTAGTTAACTATTGAATACACACATCTAGCCCCCAGGTGGCTAATCACCCCTGTGAAAATACTATTTCCTCATTCACTAATAATAATAATAACTTTGCACATTCAAGGAATTGAACTCGGAACCTTAATTCAGCTGTCAGACACACTCACTATCGGCTGAACCAATTTGTAGAAGTATATTGATTATAAGCTCACGACTTAAGTAAACGAGACATAATTCAGTGGTCACATATTCAAAGGTGTCATTCTCAAAATGTACTAAACTTCCAATGACGGGTGACTGGGGTTCCAATCCAGGTTAGGTGTATTAAAATTTAATAATTCCTGGACGGTCTCTTATTATTTCTAAACGCAATTGCATGTAAATTTCCTCTAACGTTGCCTTGTCTTCATTCCTACCATATTACTGTAAATTTTCGGATAGCCCGAACGGGTAGTAAGATGTGTAATACGTAAATTAAAAAATAAATCTTTTGTGTTTACTTACAGTAGCCCCGTGGCTTCTTTGGTGCTGACTGACAGCTCACAGCTGACTTTTGACTGTCAACATTTAGGTATATACTTAAATTTTGACTGTCAGAAGCGACGGATGCTAAACACATTTTTTTGCTGATCATATGGTTCGGCGTAGGGATACGTAATTTGGTCTGGTACCTTTTCAAAGTCGTCAGTCAGCACCAAAGAAGTCATGGGGCTACTCTACCTTTCCCGAATATTTTAATGGTTGGTCTAGTTTTGCACGGAAGACCTTGATTTTATCGAACCCTCTTTATTCTTTATGACTTCTTCCTCCTTGGCTGGTTTCCCTAAGTGAACTCCTTGAACTTTTCTTCTCTCGCGGATAAGAAAGAGCAAAGGGACTAAGGTAAGGCGGGCGTGGGGTTCGAGGAGAGGGGAGGGGGGATAGAAGCAGGTCATTAAAATGGTGTTCTTCAGTCTTAGATAATTTATTAGAATTCTTGTATGATTAAAAAATGATAAGAAAATGACAAATTGCTATTCGCTATTTTGTCAATGCTAAGTGGGGATAATTACTGCGAACTCTATAAAAAGGGGTTATAGAGGGGGAAACTTTGAAGGGATGGAGGAAGGAAAATAGTCAAACAATATAAAGTGAAAAGGAAATTTTCATCTAAATGTGTCGAGTCGTTTTGGAAACTGAGAACGTAAAGGGAAGGAGGGTAAATCTTACCCCTTTTCGTAATTTATGATTATATTTGTTTATAAGTTTAACATTAACTACTTTTAAGGCTGCAGCCAGATGGCTTTGCTATATTCAGTAACGCGTCTGCCTGGTGAGGTGATTTTAATTCCTGCCATGGAATTTAAAATACCGTTGGGGTTTCCCCTTTTAAAATTGATAAATTAACATCTTCATGACTGGATATTGGATCTACTCTGGAATTATTTAAATTTTGTAAGTCGTGTGATAATATAATCAAACCGTTTTGAAAATTTTCGTTAAATTATCAACAACAACAAAATCATTTAAAATGTATTTTATGAACATTGGGCTATCTAAATAACTTACTAGCAAATTGACTTGAACCAAGACATCAAATACCTCTAAACCTACATACTTATATACCTAATCATGCGATTGCCTTACGGGGTGGGAAAGAAACTGTGTATACAGCTCCAAAAACAACTCCATACATAATCCAACCTCATTAAATTTCCCCACACTTACCTATCCTTGCATACTCCCTTCGTTTCAGAAACATCCCTACACCGTATCGTGCATGCTCTTTAATTTATAATTGCTAAAACTCTTAATGATTCACTCTTTAACACATTCGTCTACCAGATTTAGTCGCGTCTTCTATGCTATATTCCTAAAAATTCATCCACAAATTAAAAAACAAAAATATATGTCTCATAAGAAATCTTCCTAAACATAACCACTAATTTATTTTATATGATTAATATGTTTATAACAAGAACCCACTAGATTTGTATAGAGTTTTTAAATTGTTTCTATTATTTATTTAGTAGCATTTCAGATATCAAACGTATTCAAAACCTAAGCCGACTTCCATTAATTTTAAATAATATATGTTTTGATTCACAAAATGCAAGACCATTTTATTATTTATTTATATTTATAAATTTCCCTCTCATCTAAAGCTTATTCTTGGATATATCTAATATATGCTCATGTATTCATATTTCAAAAACCTTTTGATTAGAAATTTAAATTATAGTACCGCTATTAATCTTTAGTTTTAAATGTAATTTTGGGTGAATTTTAAATTTTACCTTGCCTATTCTGAATGACTCTAAAACATATTTGTAACAATTTGGATTTGATCTTACATACTAAAAAAAAACACCTCTGAACATTTAAGGAAGGACAGACAGATGGAAGCCTAGATTTGTGAATATCATAACATAAATAAAGTATGTAGTATCATATCTACTTTAAGATATTTTTTTAAAGGTAAATACAAAAATAAAGAAATCAAAATAAAGGCTTAAACGGTGAAAAATATCAAATTGCTTTTAGGTCTAGTGTCATCTCTTTCAGCTGGCAACTTATAAATGACTCCTGTTGTCAGTATTCTTATTGAACACCTCTTTTTTCTACTTCTACTCTCAGTTTCCTTCGTCCTTCATCCACCTTCCCCCACCATCACTTCTCCCCAACCTCACCCTCCATCTTTCTACTCCTAAAATTCCTTCCTTTCTAGTCTCATTAATCGTCCCTGATATCCAAGGCCATGTGTTACCGTCATGGGAATCTATCCGTTACCGTTGGGACTAGCCATGTGCCCTCAACTCCCAACTCCCACAACCAACCCCCTCATCCTAACAACCCCTTTACCTCTTTCCCTTCTACCCCTCCCTTAGCACTTTTAGGCCATTTTTCACTGTTCTTTTGACCCTTTTCCGCCGTGTGCTACCTTAGAGAACACCGGGGAAACTTACTTATATATTTTTGTTATCGTATGTTCCAAATTTCCGTTGTATTTTTTTAAAAATATTTTTTCACGTTACATGAAATTTTAACAAATTCTCTAGTAGGAATTTTTTTTTACTTTTGTTATATTCTATGACGAGTGAAATATAACTCTAAATTAAATTTATTTATTCAAGGTACAGCAATACTTAACATATCCTTTATAAACCTATATTTACATCTACCCTCAAATTTTCAAAACTAAGTTTACCTACCAGGTTCTAAGAATGATAATACCTGGCTAATACCCGCTTCGGTGGCCACGTGGTCTAAGTCGTTACTCTCTCGGTAGACTAGACTGCCAATGATGGAGAAATCAAGGTTCGAATCTTGGCCGGGTGTAGTGAAGGGGGTTTTTACAAGATAGATTTCAACTCTCCCTCAGCGAAAATGTGGGTACAAATCCTCAAAATACTAACTTCCTAATCCCTAATAGCGTAAGTAGTACATACGCTTATAACCCAAACGGAGAGTAGGACAAGGTGCTAAAAAAAACTTGAAAAAACATATAAATTAATATTATTTTTAAAAAAAGCTCTGCGTCTTACTATCCATTCGGGTTGTACGTCTATTTACTAATTACTCAAAGTGCTAGGGATGAAAAAGTTTGGGTTTTACCGTAAGTGTTCCCACATTTGCGTGGAGATAGAGTGGAAACCATTTAGGATAGCTGCCCACCCCCCGCCCAGTACACCTGAACTAGCTTGAATCCACGATCTTCCAGTTATTAACAGTACAATCCATTGTGCGAGTGACGCCGTAGACTTTGTGAACACCAAATCAGGTCTAATATGATTAATTCATTCATTATTATGTTTGTGAATTTTGGATTATTTTCATATTCAAACTAATAGGGCAGGGAAGGAGTTAAAATTTGAGATTAAATGTCCCGTCATTTGTGTTGGAGGAGAAGAATGGAAAACCATTTAGGGCAGTCGGCTGGGAATCAAGCCCTGATTTATTCCTCTCTTCCATCGTTAAAAAATAAAACAGACAATGTTTACGCCCTAGACCACGTGTCCCCCGTTGCAGGTAAGTCATAACAGTACTGCAACACCAATTAAGGAAATCTTCTCGGAACCAGCTAGGATCGCTTGAATCATTAAATAACCTTATATAAACCAATTAGACATCGATTTTCTTTTTAAAAAATGTAATATTTAACTATAGCCTACTTTGTTCATCATCGGGGTTAATTAACGACTAATATAAGAACAGTTAAATCTCAATCATTTAAGGTGGTTCGGACCAAGATTACTTCGGATAAAAGAAAACTTGGATTATATGGAATAGTATAGAAACAATAATTAGCATAGAAGGGTAGTTTTTAGTTAAAGAACATTTTGAAAAAAAAAAAGTCGCCACAAAATGTTCAAAACAAACCGAATATACGAAAACTAGCCTCTGTACTGTATACAGTCCGATGACTGTACAGTACATTAGGAAATGACTCAGTAACTAAAGTATTTTCTATAAATTTCTCATGAAACAGACTGTAGTACCACCTCAGGTAATAGCGAAACTATTAATATGGAGTATCAGATAACAAGGACTATTGGGTAGTACGGAATATTGGGTAGTATGAGACATTGGGTAGTATGGAACATTGGGTAGTACGGAACATTGGGTAGTATGGGCCATTGTATAGTACGGAACATTGGGTAGTATGGGACATTGTATAGTACGGAACATTGGGTAGTATGAGACATTGTATAGTACGGAACATTGGGTAGTATAGGACATTGTATAGTACGGAACATTGGGTAGTACGGAACATTGGGTAGTACGGAACATTGGGTAGTACGGAATGTTGGGTGATACTAAACATAGGGTAGTATGGGCCATTGGGTAGTACGGAACATTGGGTAGTATGGAACATTGGGTTGTAAGGAACATTGGGTAGTACGGAATGTTGGGTGATACTAAACATAGGGTAGTATGGGCCATTGGGTAGTACGGAACATTGGGTAGTATGGAACATTGGGTAGTACGGAACATTGGGTAGTATGGGACATTGTATAGTACGGAACATTGGGTAGTATGGGACATTGTATAGTACGGAACATTGGGTAGTATGAGACATTGTATAGTACGGAACATTGGGTAGTATAGGACATTGTATAGTACGGAACATTGGGTAGTACGGAACATTGGGTAGTACGGAACATTGGGTAGTACGGAATGTTGGGTGATACTAAACATAGGGTAGTATGGGCCATTGGGTAGTACGGAACATTGGGTAGTATGGAACATTGGGTTGTAAGGAACATTGGGTAGTACGGAATGTTGGGTGATACTAAACATAGGGTAGTATGGGCCATTGGGTAGTACGGAACATTGGGTAGTATGGAACATTGGGTAGTACGGAACATTGGGTAGTATGGGACATTGTATAGTACGGAACATTGGGTAGTATGGGACATTGTATAGTACGGAACATTGGGTAGTATGAGACATTGTATAGTACGGAACATTGGGTAGTATAGGACATTGTATAGTACGGAACATTGGGTAGTACGGAACATTGGGTAGTACGGAACATTGGGTAGTACGGAATGTTGGGTGATACTAAACATAGGGTAGTATGGGCCATTGGGTAGTACGGAACATTGGGTAGTATGGAACATTGGGTTGTAAGGAACATTGGGTAGTACGGAATGTTGGGTGATACTAAACATAGGGTAGTATGGGCCATTGGGTAGTACGGAACATTGGGTAGTATGGAACATTGGGTAGTACGGAACATTGGGTAGTATGGGACATTGTATAGTACGGAACATTGGGTAGTATGAGACATTGTATAGTACGGAACATTGGGTAGTATAGGACATTGTATAGTACGGAACATTGGGTAGTACGGAACATTGGGTAGTACGGAATGTTGGGTGATACTAAACATAGGGTAGTATGGGCCATTGGGTAGTACGGGACATTGGGTAGTATGGAACATTGGGTTGTAAGGAACATTGGCTAGTTTGGAACAACGAATAATAGGCGGTATCAGGTTTTATGGAACATCGGATATTGTGGAACATTCGTAAAAATTGATGATCGATTTGTAACATTACATCACATTATGTTTCAATAGGATCCACCCCATGCTGACATTAGCGCACAACTCTCTGTAATTCATACTACCCACTCCAATTATACCGACACTAATAGAATCCCTACAATATTACTCTTCTCTATTGTAGTTCACGTAGTTTGATACGACATATTAAACAATTCTGAACAATAATATTCTCTTTACATAATAAACTGTTCATGTACTTACCGATTGAACCTTCTGAAACTAGCAACCACCAAGACTCGCCTACACCTATCATCCTAGATCGACGAGTGGGCCGAGCGAGCTACGATGCAACATCATGATGACGTCTATTCCAACCTGTTCAACTAACACGTAATGGGCCGGCCAGTATTGGCCACGACGAGAGAATGACTATTCACCTGCCCTCTAATGAGAAGGAGATACACTACTTTCATAACATCAGGTGATTGAATATATGGTTTTTGAAGTCAGATGGAGCCCTGACAACAAATGGTCTACGTGATCATCCAAAGCTTCGAGAAGGCCGTATTGACGTCACCAACCGTGTGTTTAATTCTCCCACATTGATTCCATTGCGACGAGACCCACTATATATTGTGATGTGCGTGTACGCTAAAACGACTATTTGATTATATTGCTTGAACAAGGAACATTGTCCTGGACCTAGACAATGTCAGGATAAAACATTTATATATTATATCTTCATCAGTATCTTAACTATGACGATTTATTTATTAAACTCTGATTTAAAATCAACTCTTAGTGTCCGTCACGCTAGGTGTTGTAATTTAGCTAATATCTAAGTCTATTTATTTTTACCTGATCGTTAAATTTAATATGAGGCTATATACTTTTTCTGTCGCCACAGGGGTGCTAGAGTCTTTTCGAGTGTTCAATCTTTTAGACAGCCACAATAATTGTTAATTGACTTGGAGTTGAACGAGTTAAATATAAATTGTTTTGAAATTGTGGCTACAAGTAATTATCTTTTAAAACATTGATGTAGCGTTTCATATTTTTGTTTGCATTTTGTAATATAGTTTAGTGTAAAGTAATTTTCTGATCATTTAGATTAATTATAAAATTATTAACTTTAGTATATTTTCTTATCTTATTTTATTGTTTGCTTCTAATATGCTATTTTTATTATTATTTACTAGTAAGGTTATTGTTTTCATTTCCTAATATTGTGTCAGGATCGGATAGTCCCGGGGGAGACTAACTAAAGTCTGTTAGCCAAACTCTCGCTTAATTTAAAGTCTTTTATAGAAAGTTAACATCAAAAGTTAACGTTTTTGAAGTCTTTATTCTTAGGTATTAAAAATACACTTTGGTAACATTTTGAAGGTGCCCATAAGGCCCTTATTTAATACTTATGTATTATCCTGGTGGATATTAATATTTTTTATTTATTGTCCTAAATTCAACGTTACGGGTGTTTTGTCTCTTCAAGATTGACCCATTTGAATTTTGGATACATTACGAGTTTTATAACTTTATCTTAATTTATCTGCACGAATTAAAGATATTAAGTCATTATCTATTTGTTTGGTTTTCAACATGTCAGTTTTGTTAATGAGACCATGTAAAGTTTTCTGCTCTAATGTTATTGTTTTGAATAAACCGTTCGTATCGTTGCTTTTAAATATTGCTAATAATTTCCCTTGTCACGTGTTCCATAGCTTACTCCCACTTCCTTTTATCTTATATATGGTCGTAAATAAAAGGTACCAGAGTGGGTTGTAACAGAATAATACGGAGAGTAGGGGAATACGTGATATCGGATAATACGTAGTATTGGATAGCTCGGAACATCGAATAATACGCAACATAGGATAATATTCAACATCCGATAATACGCAGACTTTGCTAATATGGATCATCGGATAATGTGGAATTAGGATAATGTTAAACATCGGATAATACGGAACATCGAGTAATACAGAACATGGTATAATACGGAACATCGTAAAATACGTGATATCGGCTAGTAAAGAGCATGAACTAATACTGATCATGGGATTACTCGGAACACTGGAAAATGCAGACTATTGGCTAATTTGGAGCATAGGATAATATGAAACATTTGATAATATAGAACATCGGATAATACGTGATCTAGGACAATACGGAACATAGAATAACATGTGATATTGGATAGTATGGAGCAGAGAATGGTACGATATACCACCCACCTAGATGATGTAGCTAGCTAACGCGCTAGTTTCATGCTGAGCTAGACTGCTGGGGATGGGTAGATCTAGGTTAGAATTTCACTCGGATGAACTGGGGGTGATTTTTCCTAAATTATTTTCCACTCTTCCACCACGAAAATGCGGGTTCACTTCAACTATATTCACCCTTCTCAATTCCAAGCCCATTAGCGTAATTAGTGCGTACGCGTATAACCCGAACGGTTCAAAGTATTATTATTATTATTATTGTTATTGATACGTGATATCAGATAATACGGAACATCATATAATCGTTTCTCGAGTGATTGGGACTCTAACAAGTAGATTGTTCAGAGAAAGTGCAACAGTATTAGCTGAAAGATAAGTTTGGAAAATATCAGCACTATGAATCAGCTGTGGATTAGCAAACCTTTCAGCACCCAGCCAAGATTCAAACCTAGACACCTCTTATTCGTTATGTAACGAGATTGATGCGTTAATACCACGTGATCATCGTCACTGGTATTACTTTACTCTTAATATTATATACCTCCAATAAAACCTGAATAGTATAAGAGAGGAATGTTTGAGAAACGTTAGGCTAAGTCTAAGCCACTGGAATCCTTTATGTAATTTATTCTGTGAAGCAGATTCAATTATAAATTGAGTGAATACAAAGACACGCCTAAGAATTAAATCTTCTCATTAACACCGTTTGGATACTATCTTAAAGTATAATATTTAAAATTATAGCTAGTTATATTATTTTTTGAATTTCGGAAAAGATCTGTTTTGATACTTGATCCATGGATATCTGAGAGGAATATGGCAATAAACTCAAATTACACTTGAACGTTTGTTAGGGTTCGGATCCAAAACAGGAGCAATGGCATTTGTTTTCTACGCGCGATGTATCACTGTGGTTTTCTGATCCATCCTACTCTTTTAATGAGGGTACATTTCTATTTATTTTTACCTCCTTCATACAAAGTGCTTAGATACTAAGTGTGATGTACATCAGTGTGCACGTGGAATAAAGCGTTAGTATCGTATATTCATGGTTTGACGATGAATATATACCCTGCTATGAATATATATGCAAGTATTTAACTATTTATATTTATTTATATAAAAACAATAAAAACTGAGTTACGTGTAACGTATGGATTTAAGCAACGATTTATTATGACAATAAGCCTCTTCGATCCAATAAATCAAAATAAATGTATCACGTCACACCGAAAAAAAACGTCCCTTGGCTTTAACCAATGTTATAATTTGTGTGCCTCTAATCATAGGGTGACGAAAAAGCGTAGATCATGGTCTGGCAGCCAGTAGTAAAAGGATCCTTAACAGATCAAAATTGATGGAATATTAGTTATTATAATTATATGGCTAAGACTTCTTTGTTGTTAATGCGATTACTAACTTTAACAGAATCCAAGGGTGACCTGGTGGTCTAGGGGTAAGGTTTCGAACCTCTGTGCTGGGGGTCCGGGGCTCAATCCTCGGTCCTGGAACAGATTTATCTGATTATCAAACCCTTTCTTCGCCTCTGACAATAAGTGTATTAATCACAAATTGTGAATGTGTGGAATGCCAGGCCTCCATTGTTGTTCGGATTTCACTTTAAACTGTAGGTTCTCCATTTCATCTCGCAATCACCCAACCATTACACATTAGTAAGTGAGTATAGCCCGAACGGGTATTAAGACGCGGTGTTAATAACAACAGATTAAGAGTGACTCGTACTCTTATTAATGAGTTTCTAATTAAAGCTATCAATCATGATTCGAATATCTTCACCGTAAACACTATTATAACAAAAAACATAGTCCGGTAACCATCTTTTCACCCATCACCTTAACGTTTTTTTATGTCTGGGTAGGACCATTCATAATTGATACCTCTGCTAACACAAAATAATGAAAAAAATATTTATGTCCTTATAAAACGCATTTTTTATATCATTTTCAAGCAGCCAATTAATTCTTTTTAACCCTTTCCGTCTCTCTTGAAAATTGTTTTTTTTTGCTAGTTGTTAAAATAATTTCTAATATTCTAAGATTGTTATTATTAACTAGTACCGCGTTTTACTACCCGTTTAGGTTATATGCGTAATTACTAATTACGCTAACGGACTAGAAGTTGAGAAAGTTCAATTTATAGGAAGTGAACCCACATTCGCGGTGAGGGAGAGTGGAAAGCCATTTAGTTATAACCACTCCCCAGTTCACCCGAGCGAGATTCGAATCATGATGTCCCCGTCCTCGGCAGTCTAGCTCAACACGATTAGCCCGTTAGCCAACTACGTCACCGAGGCGAGTTATAATACAGTAAGAATATACATTTTTTCCAATAATATAGTAAATCAAATTCAAACTGTCATGACTTTACCCAGTTGGGGATAAAATAAAGTTATTTCTACATTAATATTATGGTTTTAATAGTATAGAGAATCTTAGTCTTATACAAAATAGTTTAAAAAAAGATTGTTTTACTAACGAAAAATGAAATATGTTCTAATTTAGGGCTAAGAGTTTGTTGTCACTTTATATTGGCTTAAAAAATTAGTTATTTTGATTTTTATTCTAGCTAAAAATTTTAATTTTAAGATAAGACTTTATTTATATATTAAACCCATGTTTTTATAAAGAGAATCTAAAAAAAATCAGTTTGCCATCACTTATATCCTCACGTATAGTGATTTTGTGACCCGCTTCAGTGGTAAAATGGTCTAAGGCATCACTCTCGTGTTAGACTGATTCTCTGATCAGAGAGATATTTGGGTTTGAAACCCGGTCGGGTCTACTAATGGTGATTTTTCCTAAATGGTTTCTCACTCTACTTCCACGCAAATGCGAGTAGACTACCTCTCAAAATACTTCCTTCCTCATCCCTACCTCACCTAAGCAAGTGGTAAGACGCGATGATTAAAAAAACATGTGAAAATACATCGTAAATAAAAGAAACACAAGGAAGCAAAATATATATTTTTTTAAGAACGAGCCGAAAGTAAACGAGAGAAGATGTGATAAAGCGCGAAGAAATCAAAGAGTTGTCAAGATTGCAAAAACTATCAGAGGTATAGTGGTATGGTACAAACGTTACTCAAATGTTTTTGACAATGGAGGGAAAAATACCCACTGGAATATACTTTCAAGCTTAAGAAAAGAGTGTCACGCTGATAGAAAGAAAAAAATATGGAGATATATGATTGTTGAAGACATCAGGATCAAATATTATTATTATCATTATTATTATTATTATTATTATTACTATTATTATTAGCACCGCGTCTTACTACCCGTTCGGGTTATACGCTCTTACGCTAATGTGTAATGGTAGGGTGATTGTGAGATGAAATGGAGGACCTACAGTTAAACGTGGGATCCGAACCATGGCAGAGGCCTGGCATTCCCCACATTCACAAGATGTCTTGTCAGAGGTGAAGAAAGGGTTTGGTATTCAGATAAATCTTTGCCGCAACCGAGGATTGAACCCCGGCCGCCAGCACAGAGGATCAAATAAGTGAATTTAAAGCTAAGTTTGGAAGTAAACAAAACAAAAATGGCAAGAACGAATGTGATTGAAAAGGTTTCTTGCATAAATTTCCTGTCCCAAAGGATGGTATGGCAAATAAAGGAAGCGAATTTATGACTGATTCCTTTCTCTTGTTCCTATTTAAGTGTCCTGTCATTATTTACAAAATTTATTTTTCCTCACTTATTTTTTTGTCTTCTCTTTTAAGAAGTTACATTGCGTGTTTTACACTCCCTCATGATGAGTTCCGATAGAATGAAACCTAGGTCGGGGGAATGAATGGTAGCGATCGATTTTCTTCAAGAGGCAGTCATTACCTCTTTGTCCAATGGCAGCTATGTAGTGTGTGAATTGTGTTCTTATTTTCATTGTAAAAGCCACATGTTTTTTATTCTATATATTTACACTTCTATCTACCCATCCTGTACTTTTTTCCAAATATAATACAAATTTTGGTATTTTCTTTTAGTCAGCAAGCCAACATACTTTGAAGCATAACTAAAATTATTAATTATGCTATATTATGACAAAACATGTTTCATTGTTTTATGTCGAGGAATTTTTTTCTGATCATGTTCCAACCCTCTAAGAATTATTATATTGTGCTTTCTAACGGTACCTGATGTTAAAATTGCAGTCTCAAGGGATTGGCTACTCCCTGTTTGTGAATTTCCTTCGAGATGACATTGGATGACGAAAATCTCATTGTATTTTTTTAAAACAATACCACCTGCTTAGCACCACAGTAGAAAATATTAAGATAAGTTTTGGTATTTAATAGATAAATAAATTAAGGCAGAAAATAAAGGTTCATCAGAAAATATATGCTCGAGATGGTGATGGAAGGATAATATGAAAATGGATTGTTTGGTGTCAAGTTAGGGATTGGATGAAAGAAGGGTTGAATGATTATCCTACATTGTGACGGCCATAAAATTTCAAAGTTTCTTAAAGCCAGATGTTTAGTTAGGACAAATATAGTATTTTGCTTTGAAGTAAACACAAATCTGTTCTAAAAGCAGTTTGTATGTAAGTAACAGTATGGAGTAAAATCCTTTAGTTTAGTAACAACCTATTTTTTCCTCACAATGTTTTGGCCAACCAGTTTGTGCTCATCCTAAACTTATAAGCAGCTTTGTCTCTGAGTTAATGAGCAAAATGCGTGGACGAAAATATGTTAAACAAATTAACGAAATAGAGTGAAGATATTATTTTATTTTCCGAAATGCAATTGGTGTTATTTTATCGTATGTTTCATCTTGTTTGATAGTTGATAAATCTTTACTATAATATAGTTTGGGATGTTTAAATAAAGTAAACTTTCTGAACAGACTAATACTTTTAATTTATTCTCATTTATCTGAGGTGTTTAACCATCACTTTATGAACCGACTGATAATATCAGCAAACGACTTATAAACTAACTTAAATCTAGAGTAGACACAACATCCATCCCCCGGCCGTTAATTTTTCACTGTGGGAATTTAAACTCAAATTTCACCAATGATAAATGCTTAGACCATACTGGGAATCAACCCCGGAACCATTAGCTCAGTAGACAGACACTTTACCTACATGGTGTTGGATCAGACTTATATTAACACGCGACTAACAAACTAGCTTAAATTCTATATCAAAGACACAGCATTTAGTCTCCTGATAATTTATCGCAAGATTGTCTTTAATTCATTCATACATCAAGTAATATAATCTGCATCTGTCACTTTTTATAGATAACATCAATGCCGATATAAACATTATAAATATATTTATTTTAATATGGTCAATACAAAATATGTTCCTATACATACCTTTTCACCACGATTCCTCTCTATATATATTTTTTTGTAGGTGACCTGTTGGTCTAGGGGTAAGGTGTCAGACTCTTGTGCTGGCGGCCGGGGTTCAATCCTCGGTCCCGGCACAGATTTATCTGATTACCAAACCTTTCCTTCACCTCTGCCAAGACATCTTGTGAATGTAGGGAATGCCAGGCCTCCACCGTGGTTCGGATTCCACGTTAAACTGTAGGTCCTCCATTTCATCTCACAATCACCCTACCATAACACATTAGCGTAAGTGCGTAAAACCCGAACGGGTAGTAAGACGCGGTGCTAATAATAATAATAATAATAATAATAATAAATATATATATATATCGATTTACATACATATTTTTCTAATTAATAGATGAAAGATGAGCTCAACAAAATTTCCCTTGTCACATTTTTTTATCTACCAGTAAGCCATAATACATTTGAATATAGTATGTTATAAACATATTTTTGAACCAATAGCGTTAATTTACATTAAAATAGCAATGCTAGCTTACAATATTAACCTTATCCACCACAATGTACTCTTTCTCTTCCTCTTATTAAGTTCTTTATTCAACGAGATAGCATTAAAACTCTTGTAATTCTATAGCGGTAATCCTCATTACTTTCTTTATGAGTAGAGTTGATGAGCAGAGTCTACTCCATCCATACAACAAATATTGGTCTCCTGTACACATCAAAAACCTACTTATTTTCTCTAACGATGTCAGAAACCAAACAACTTGAAATTCTACGTTCCGGAGAGAGAAATAAAAAGTCTCGCACTACTTTCCATGTGCTTGCTCTCGAGCGCTATTCAGAATTATTAATACTGGCTGCTCATTATTTGTCTTAGTATTTAAATACGAACATTTTGAAAGAGATTTTCTTTACACAGTTATAGAATAGATGAGGTGTAGTTTTTTATAACATGATTTTCTTTCTACTTCGTATTGGTCAATTTTTTTAATATATTTTTTTTTCAATATATAATAATTCCAAAATTATTACCTCTTTGAAAGCGAGCTTTACATTTTTAATTGTACCTAAAGCATTTTAACTATTTTTAACATAATTTAGCAAAAAGGTTATATTATATTCTAGAATATTTTCAATTGTCTGTCTTATAATGTTTAAATGAATTAGTATCCTTAACAATATGAGGCTTAAAATATTCCTTAATTAATTCCTTGTCATTCAAAGGTCTTTATAAACTCTCAAATAATGTAATCGTAAGTAATAGAGGATAATTTGCAATTATATTGATAATGACCCGCCTCGGTGGCGTAGTTGGCTAACACGCTAGTCGTGTTGAGCTCGACTGCTGAGGACGGGGAGATTGAGGTTTGAATCTAGGCTGGGTGAACTGGGGCTGGTTTTTCCTAAATGCTTTTACACTCTCCCTCCACGAAGATGTGGGTTCATTTCGTCTAATTCAACCTTCCCAATTCCCAATCCATTAGCGCAGTTAGTACTTAAAGTGTATAACCCGAACTGGTAGTAAGATTTGGTACTAAATAATAATAATAATAATAATAATAAAATATTTACAATGATTCTGTTGAGTTATTGAAGAAGTGAATACAACTCCATGTATAAGAACACTCTAGTTAAAATACAAACGCGTGAATAAAGACAACGTGATCTGGTGGTCTAGGGGTAAGGTGTCAGACTTCTTAGCTGGTGGCCGCGGTTCAATCCTCGGTCCCGGCACAGATTTTATCTGATTACCAAACCCTTCCTTCACCTCTGACAAGACATCTTGTGAATGTGGGGAGAATGCCAGGCCTCCACCGTGGTTCGGACTCCAAATTAAACTGTAGGTCCTCCATTTCATCTCCCAATCACCCTACCATTACACATTAGCGTAAGTGTGTATAGCCCGAACGTATAGTAAGACGCGGTACTACTACTACTACTAATAATAATAATAATAATAATAATAAAGACAACGAAGATGGCAAGGGTGTAAGTTTATTGACACAAACATATTTGTAGCCTTCTAGCTTACCAGGTTTAAAGTAAATTTTGACTTTACATGAGAAAATGATTATAAATGAAAATGTAGATAGTTAATTTAAATAACGTATGAGTTTATTCAATAATAAAAACATGATACATACGATAAAACTAGTTTGTTCTGTGTTTTCTTAAGAGAATTAAAAACACATGACGTAATAAATAAAGACTTAAAGAGTCCAATCCAATCAAGTGACTGATCTTAGTTGCTTGGTTTAAATTACCGTACATATATTATTATTATTATTAGCACCACGTCTTACTACCTGTTCGGGTTATACGCACTTACGCTATATGTGTAATGGTAGGGTGATTGTGAGATGAAATGAAGGACCTACAGTTTAACGTGGAATCCGAACCACGGTGGAGGCCTGGCATCCACCCCACATTCACAAGATGTCTTGTCAGAGGTGAAGGAAGGGTTTGGTAATCAGATAGACCTGTGCCGGGACCGAAGATTGAACCCCGGCTGCCAGCACAGAAGTCTGACACCTTACCCCTAGACCACCAGGTCACCCGTACCGTACCTATAAATTGACTTAAAGAATGTAATGGGATCGTTAGAAAAATGTCACTTTCTCAAAGAAATAAGAAAAGTTAGATGATAACAAACATTTAATATTAAAGACTTGATGAGTCAATACAAACTGCTATTAAAATGTAATTTTTCCTAGGCGGATGAAAATAATTAGAAACCTGATCAATAAATTATTATTATTATTATTATTATTATTATTATTATTATTAGCACCCAGTCTTACTTCCCCTTCGGGTTATACGCACTTACGCTAATGTGTAATGGTAGTGTGATTGTGAAATTAAATGGAGGATCTACAGTTTAACGTGGGATCCGAACCACGGTGGAATCCTGGTATTCCTCACATTCACAAGTTGTGTATCAATAAAATAAAATAAATACTTTGTAACTTATCAAAATGTCACTTTTCCATTAAAATTAGTTGGAAACATAAAAAATAGATTTTAATAAGGTAATATTTATTTTAAAATACACGAGTCATAAAACTTACGCTTAAAAATGAATTTAGAAGAAACTAATATTCACCGAGTCGATTACCTATTAACCGCTTTTCCAAGTGAGATGTTTTTTTAGTGTTACTGTGGGAATAATGTCGTATTTTCTTGGGTCAAACCACCCTTTTATTCAAAAATTAGCTGGAATTAGTGTATCCCGGAACATCCGGAAGATGAAAGGGTAAGGTGGTGGATCAAAGCGCTGTCTAGAAGGTTCGAGAACGGCGTGGAACGGCTTAGAACATTCCACTTGGTTCTGGAAAGATCGAGTTTCGGGGAAACTTGATGTGAATTCTTGTCTGCGATTAGTTCTTAGTGATGTGAAGCCATATATTCTATAACCGTGAAGCTGATGTTTGGTCTTGCTGGCGTACAACCGTACGGCAACAGAGATGTTTCTCATTCTGAGCTAGCGCATGCGTAGAAGATAGTCCGCACACGTGCCATCCCTCGCCATCTTGAAATACCTTCACCCAGTTGTGCGGTTTTGTCACTGGATGGACGTGGTTGTCTTTTCGTGTCGAATCAGCTCTCGTGTCCACGGCGGTATTTTTTTTTTATAAAGAATGATGAAACGAAAATTAATATTAGAATATGTTAGATAGAAGATACATTGTTTATTCAGAGAAGATAATATACAAAAATAATAGTGGGATTTATTTTTAATTTATAAATATTTCGTCTTCCAGTAGCTTGTGAAGTTCAAATACATTTTATACGCTACAAAGTGAAAGAAACACCCAGGATTACCAACCTAACTTTTAAAAACAACTAAAGGGATTACATATATATATGGGTCGCAGACCAATTTAGGTATTGCACAAGAGTTTGAGCAAAATAAACAAATTTGAATTTTTCTGTGCATCATTTGATACTAAATGGAGCCTTTTTGAGTGCTGATTGAGGTTTAGCTTTCATTGAGTCCAATCAGTTCCTTTCATTCCATGATGGCATCAAAGATATCGCATCAAGTATTCAGAAGAGAATGTCAATCGCAATCTTCTGGGATTTGGAAAACATGTCCTACAACAAATTTGTTGGGGACAAATAAACCAATGGAATACCAATTCCTTTACTTTTGTTTAGGTAATTTATTTTCAAATTATATAGCTGCAAACATTATAATGGCCACCATTGGTATTCTTAATTTACTTAGGCTCATTTCAGTGTGATTTTCGAAACATTTCTAATACTTTGTTTGTGGGATCACATGTCGCTCAATGCCGTGTGATGGAACAGCCGTTTGCACATATTATTAGCTTGATTGCATGTATTCCGTTTTTACAGGGGTCATTAAGGTTCTAGAATAGTCTAGGAGAAACTCTTAAATGCTAGAAACCAAAAGGTTTATTAACGTTACTGAAAGGACCTGTCCAACAGTAGGAGAATAAACATACAAGGAGGAAGATACAAATAACATGACAAATATTTGTTTTGACTCGCTTATTCAGTTAAATCATTCAATTCAGAAGGACCCACTCTACAGCTTCTATACCGGCTACCTTTTATTTCCCGGGCATTTAGATTTTAGTGTTCAATCAAAATAGGTGAGTTTTTGAATTTTTTTTTGGAGCAGAAACCACTTTTATTATTCACCTTTAAAAATTCTTTAGATAATGCCATTAGTTTTTGGTTCATTCCAATAATATAAACATCATACTCTTATCCAGTTAAGGATTTTGTCAATATTTAACCAAAGTGCAAAATCTGATTTGCTACGTCTCAGATACCTAGGTAGCCCTCTTTGAAAAAGGAATAATTGGGATGGGATGGGGTAGTTAACCTTATCGGGGCATTTCCTAATGTCCGCCTAGCTTCATAGAAGTTCCAGCCAATGACAATATGCCCCAACGTTCCAAGTATCTCCACACAAACTTGATTGATTGGTTACCAGTTTGGATCCGAGCTGAAGGACAGATTATTGTGTATCTGCGTTTCTTCTAGAAATATTATCGAAGCCATGTTCTGAGTCAAGGGACACTACTGCCCTTTATAACTTTTGGGATGGACTATGAGTACAAAAACTTGGGGGGGAGGGGGGCAAAGGTTTAGAGAGGTAATTGGTTACAGAACAGGATTAGTGGGTATACTGACTTGCAATTAAAGATTTATTCCATTTGTGTTTAACACTTTCTTGCACCTCTTGGATAGAGACAGTATTGTAATCGTCAAAAATAGTGATCTCGATATCTTGATGGATTTCGACGTTTACCGACCCCATGAACCCTATAGTTGTTTTTTTGTAAGGCCATGTAATAATGGGACTAAAGAAGAAACAATTTTACCGATTAAAATCAAACTTGCCACCTAAGGTTTTCGTAAGATTCCTTAAAGGTTTTTGTTAAAACTATACATCCAATCCTATTATTAAGGGTAGTTTACATCAGGGGGGAAAGATAGAAAATTGAGTTCTCCAAAATACACTTTATCGAATTTTATCAACGTTCATATATCCAGGAAATGTTTAGTAATATAAACAAAATAGCCATTTTCAATTTGCCATTAAAATTACTTTGAATTTAATTTATATGAGCGGAAGTTTCCAATTTTTATCATTTCTTCGCAACTATTTGAGATACAAAATAGCTTATCGTCACAAAGTTGTAGTGTTTTTAAGAACAATTTACTTTTATTTGACACATCTTTATATTACTCCAATGGTTTTTGAGATGTTGACAAATATCTTATTATTTTAAATATGAAAACTGGGATATTTGATCTTTGTGCTCTTTGGTGAACAATAATTTCACTTTGTTTTCAATGTTTCTGTAACAGTGTGTATATTTTTTCATATAAGCTCTTTGGTGGAATGTTAATGCAACAAAAAATTATAATTTGTTTCATATAATTTACGAGCTTTGTGAAGATATCTCCATTTTGTTTTGGCAAAGCAAAGCAAAATATTGTGTGGTGCTCCTTTTGCATAATTTTTAGTGTCACTTATCTGTTTTCTAACATTAAAACGTAAACTCCGTTTACTTTGAAGATAGAAGATTTAACATATTTAATGAGTGATGCCATAGTGTAAGAAGCTAAGGTTAGCTTGTCACAGTTCAAGGTAAGCGGAGTGTAAATTTGTGTTTTGGTATTTCAAACACAGTAGGTTCTATATAGTTTGGGGATTGACTATTCATTGCACTAGTTTTCAAAATTTTCATCCCAATGACTTTTTTTAATAGAATAATTTTAGTATCAACCTCAAAAGTAATTATGTTACTACGACGAAACAGATACTAAATTAAACGTTAACCAGCCATAAAACAAAATCCTCCATGTATATCATGGAATTTGGTTTCCAATGACAGTCGTAAATATGTCTTTTAAACTAATTAACATTTCACAAATAAAGTGATCAATTCTGACCGCTCAGATTTTATGTACTCAACGTATGTAGGAATAAATAAATAATACGGAGTTCAGTAAATATGTTAAATATGTATATGCATGAAGTCATATTGCATTACCATTGGGGAAATATTGTTTTTATTGATTTTAATGACATGATGATTTATAGAATCAACAAAGGATATTACTAGGACATTTTTTTTTGTCTAGTACAGTTCAATGTGATGTTCTCGTTTGGATACTATCACAAACAATTGGAATTAGATTTGATATGAAATGGCAGTGTTATAGCTATAAGAGAATTAATTATAACTAAATATTACATATTCATTGAAACGTTGTGTATATTATTGATAGTTACATACTATGATAGGGTTTAGTGGTTAATTTGGCAGGCTTTGAAAGGTTTTCTTTTCTATTCACGAAAGAAATATACAGTCCAGAGTTCAAATAATGTATGATTTTTAAAAATTCCCCTGCTCATCCATATTAAGGACAATTTTTCTTAACACCACGTCTCACTAACTGTTCTTGTTATACGTCTATGTATTAATTACCTTAATGGGTCAGGGATTAGGAAGGCTTAATTTAGAGGAAGTGCACCTTAATTGGCGTAGAGGGAGAGAGTGGAAAACCACCCTTAGTGCAACCAACTGGGGTCCATCCCCAATCTCCCCGTCTTCGGCAGTCTAGACCAACACGATATTAGTTTATTTAATCCTCACAGCAACTAAAGCGGGTAAGGACAAATTAACATGTTAAACATGTAGTGGTCAGTTGAACTTTTGAAATAAGCTCATTTTGGTTTATATTATTTTTAATAAAAACTCAATATGTGTATGTTCCCTTTTACTTTCTATAACACATCTATATTAATAAATGTCTAATGGTGTCTGTATTAAAATTAATCTATTCAGAGAAATTTTAGTACTTCCCAATGAGCGAAAAAGTTGAAAATTGGTGAAATTATAGATGAACCACACAATAGTAGAAAAAACTTGAAAACTTATAAAAATTAAGAATTATTTAAAATATAAAAGTAATTTATTTAATAATTTTAACTAGCCATTAGTTATTCGCATTTCAAAAGCAAGAAAAAATATATAAATTCAAATATCAAATCCAAAGAGAAATAATTGTACATTATAATAATGTACAATTAGTGCTTTTATTTTTTTCGTATTCATATTAACGAATATAAAAAAATGCTATCTGGGTAAATACAAACTGAAAAGTTAATTAATTAAATCAAGCCTACATTTATTTACATACGTAAGTAATCTGACAAGTCAATGACTACTTTACTTTAACCAAAAGACAGCGTGTAGCCTGGACAGGTAGTAAGACGCGCTGCTAAAAAATAAAACAATAAAAACAAACTAAATGACATTTGTTAACGAAAGCGTATTGGAGGAGAAAGAAACTATTTTGTTGAAAATGCCGTACCCTCTCAGAACTATCGTTGCCTTTATTTGATATTTGTTTCTTGGTACGAGCTTAAGAAAGGGCGAGAAACATTTTTTAAATATCTTTACAGGGGTATTTGCCAATAAATGCGTTAATCATGGTCCCTGATATTTGATTGTGAAAAATTTGCCTTTACGAGATGTACAGAATACTTTAAATAGAGGAAGCCTCTACATCACCTTCCGGAAATCATCCAAGATGGGTTTGAAATGAACAAAGAATCAAAAGTTTGCACCGACATGTATTTGACGTTGAACGCAGAAGCAAAACTTGCTTTGGATTAGGATTGAATTATGCAAACGCCATCAAAGGCCAAACTGATGGGATGTGTCCACCATAGTTTCAAGCCATTAAATAGATGCAGTCAATCATTTGTGGCGGAATAGGCTATAATGAATCATCATCTTCCTTTAGGAGAAAAGTTTTATATTGTTCGGGGATGACTTCAGGTATTATTTACCAACACTTTCGCATGTTCATAAGGCAGCAATATTCCAGACAAGAATAAAATATTCTCAGCTATTGAAGGAATTTAAAACTATGAAGCTAAACACTTTTTACTTAACACAACAGTAGCTTCCGTTATTGTCTGATGAAATTGTGTGATGAGGAATTGAAAAAATACAGCTTGTGATATTATAAGAGAGTCGTATAAGAGCCAAAGGAAATAATGACACACTGCTCGATAGTTCACGAAACATTTGGAAATAGGCTGGATCCAACTGATATTTCGAATGGCCAATCAATGGCCACAAAAAGACAAAGTTGCACAAAATAAGTAGTTATTTAGAATTTTAGAAGGAGAGATATATTGTTTCATTATGTGTGAAATAATTCAACTGTAAGGGTGAGAAGGAAAAAAACAACTATCCAGAGGAGTTTTTAAACTGTTTGATGCCCTCGGGGATACTGCAACACAAGTTACACCTAAAATAGGCCATATGACAAGGATATTTTGATTTTTTTTTCATCGCCGTATCTTACTATTCGTTCGTGTTGTAACATTGAGTTACAAAAGGAACCTTCCCTATGTTAACCTTCACGCATAACTCTCTATTTGATTCATCCTACCCTCACCAAATAGTATCGAGACTAATTATCTTCCTACAATAGTACTCTTCTCTATTGTAATTCTCGTAGTTTCGTTCTATAACATTAACAATTCTGAACAATATAACACAAGAAAATAAAACAAAAATAAATCCTCTACAAAATAAAACTGTTCATGTACTTACCGATTGTATCTTATGGATATAACAACCACCAATACGAGCCAACACACTTATTAGAGTCCTAGTTGGGAGAGTGGGCCGAGCGAGCTATGATGTTCCAACAGCTGACGTCCACACCAACTTGATCAACGATACACTAAAGTGGGCCGGCTAGGAATTGACTTGACTAGAGGAAGACTGCTTACCTGCCCTCTGAGGGGAGAGACGTGAATTACATCCACAGCATCAGGAGATTGAAGAAATATAATTTACAAGTCAGATGGAGGTTTGACAACAAGTGTTATACGTGATGATAGAAAGCTTCTAGAAGGCCGAATTGACGTCACTGACCGAGTGTTCTATTCTCACATCTTGCGTCCCTAGCAACGAAACCCTATAAAGAGTGATGTTTGTGTACACTAAAATGTTTATTCGATTTCAACGCTTCAAGGAGGAGTGCTGTCCTGGACTTGTACAATGTCGGGATAAACATATATGCATTATATTCTACGGACATAATCTATGGCAGTTTATATTTTGGACTCTAATTTAAATTTAGCTTTTAGTGGTAGCCAGATTAGGCGTCATAATTTTTATATTCTCAAATGTTTTTTTTTTTTACTTGAACATATATTTTGAAATTAAACTCTATTTATTTTCTGTCGCCACTTGCGCGCTAGGGTCTGTCACGATACTTAGACATTTTAGATGACCACTTCTATTAAATGATTTTGTGTTAGACGTGTTATTATTATTATTATTATTATTATTATTATTATTATTAGCACCGCATCTTACTACCCCTTCGGGTTGTACGCAGTTACGCTAATGTGTAATGATAGGGTGATTGTGAGATGAAATGGAGGACCTACAGTTTAACGTGGAATCCGAACCATGGTGGAGGCCTGGCATTCCCCACATTCACAAGATGTCTTGTCAGAGGTTAAGGAGGGGTTTGGTAATCAGATAAATCTGTGCCGGGACCGAGGATTGAACCCCGGCTGTCAGCACAGGTTAGACGTGTTAAATGTACATTGTTTTGAAATTGTGGTTACCAGTAATTGTATTTGCATTTTTAGGGTAGTGTTTCTTTTGTGGATTGCATTTTGAAGTATTGATTAAAGTAACCGAATGTGAGGAATGCCAGGTCTCCACCGTGGTTCGGATTCCACATTAAACTGTAGGTCCTTCATTTCATCTCACAATCAGCCTACCATTACACATAAGCGTAAGTGCGTATAACCCGAACGGGTAGTAAGACGCGGTGCTAATAATAATAATGATTAAAGTAACGTAACTTTCTCTGATCGATAAAATTAATAAATTATGAGACGAATTGACATTAATGTAGTTTCTAAATCTTTTGCTATGCTCTGTTTCAAGTATTGTATTATCTTTAACATTAACGAGTAGAGTTCTTGTTGATGTTTCCTATTTTTGTGTCTTGATTCGATAGTCACGCGGGATTTTGACTAAAGTCTGTTAGCCAAACTCTTGTGTCATTAAAAATATCTGAGAGATATTTAATATCTATATCAACATTTTGAAGTCTACATTCACTGGATTGAATCAGACTGTTTGGTAACATTTTAAAGATGCCTATAAGGATCTTATTTTGTCATATAATTTCCTGATGGGTATTATTTGCAATAATCGTTTGTACTATAATTAACATTATGGGTCGTACTGCCTCTTCAAGACTGAGCCATTTGATTGTAGGATAGGCTACGTGTTTTGTAACATCCCCTCAATTTAACTGCACGAAAAAATATATAAAATTATTATTTAATTTAGATTTTCAACATACTTCAGATTGATTTTTGAGACCATTTAAAGTATTCTGCTCCGTTGTTATAACTTTGAATAAACCATTAATATTGTTATTTTTTAAATCTTGCAAATATTTTATCTTTTTGTATGTTCCTTAGATTACTTCCACTACCCTTTATATTATTTGTGGTCGTAAGTAAAAGGAAGTAGAGTGTGTGTAACAGTGTTAAACACTCCATTGAGTACTTGAATACTAAGTAGGGCCTACGCAATGAAACTCCTAGCGGTGACCAAAATTGGATAAAAAGGTATATAATCAATATGACTGTTTTAACAGTTTATCTCAAGGGAATGTATGTTAGTATTTGTTTCTTTCCAACAAGCGGTTTGCTACTTGCATACACATGAATCCTCTTTATTTTGAGAAGGAGGCAATTCCCAGTCAAACTGGGGTTATCAATTTTTATTAAGCTTAATTAGTTTCAATCCTTGAACATGGTTTATATTTACTATCTGCCCAAACAAGTTTTGAGCCATGGTCCTTGTACGTGATCTCTTCGTATAAAAGGTTTTAATCCATTCAATGAAAACAGAATCAATTTAGTTCAATCTCACTGTATCCATTATTATGACAGAAAATAGGTTTTTTTTATATACAAGGCCTAACATTACATACGATTATCGATTGATCGTTGGGTTTTTTAGGTTGATTTATTTAGCACCACGTTTTACTACTCGTACGCCTATATACTAATTATCTTAATTTTTTAAGGGCTTAAGAAGGTTTAATTTAAAAGGAAGTGTACCCTAATGTGCGTGAAGGGAGAGTGTAAAACCGTTTAGGAATAAAACACCCTCAGTACACCCTGATGCATTCTGATGAAAATTATACTTTAAATTTTATTTATTGTACGTTCCTTCAGAATGTATAAAAATATTTAGCGTAAATTTATTAAGAGTAGTATTCCGTCTATCTTTGGAAAATGTTTGGATTTTGCACTTTTGGAGACTAGCGATTACATATTCATCAAAATAATTTTGTAATGTTTATCGCCTATGGACACACACACACACACACACACACACACACAAATATTATTTATTTATGGGATATGTTTTTAGGGATTCTCGAATGCGTGATGACGTATGGGTTTATATGTAGAGAAAAGAGCTTGTCAACATTTACTTCGTATTAATATTTGATATCTAGGGAACTTGGTTCAAATTTAATTGTTGTTTAATAGTCTAGTCTTATTTGATATATTGTTGATTATGATTAAAGATGATATTATTATAGTCCCTCTGCATGAATTTTTTTCTCTTGTTTAGTGGAATAGTAAAATATATACATACTTGTGTATATATATATATATATGGGTCATTGACGCCATCTTGAATTATCATATATCCTTGAGATCTTTCTTAACTATTTATTATAACCCTTTATATGCATATATATTGCAATCGTTTATATATATATATATATAATTTAATCAAAGAAATTAAATGAATCTCTGCCTATTGCTGTAGTTTAACTGAAGATTATCATGTGTTACTTTTGAGGGCTATAGCCCTAATAATAATCCCACCTTTTTGAATTTACATATCTTGTTGCATTATTAAAGTTAATTCTCCTTTTTGTTAAACATATATATATTTATTTATTGTATTGTTAATCATGTATATCATTCAGTCAATTAAATTATATTCTTATCGTTCTGCTCCGATTTATCTTTCTGCCATCCAGGCCGAAAAAGGTTCTGATGTCACAATAATGAAAATTTACCTCTTGACAGTTAAGTCCTATTCTTTATAAATATGTCTGGTGGTTAGTTTGTACGTCCTCCCCCTGTCCCTTAAGGACGCAAGACGGTACAACGGGATGCACACCAAAACAGGATATTAAGACGTGATGCATACCTGGATGGATATTAAGACGTGATGCACACCCAGATGGATATTAAGACGTGACGCACACCCGGATAGGTATTAAGACGTGATGTACACCCGAATGGATATTAAGACGTGATGCACACCCTGATAGGTATTAAGACGTTATGCACACCCAGATGGATATTAAGACGTGATGCACACCTGGATAGGTATTAAGACGTGATGAACACCTGGATGGGTACTAAGACGTGATGAACACCTGGATGGGTATTAAGACGTGATGAACACCTGGATGGGTATTAAGACGTGATAATCACCTGGATGGGTATTAAGACGGGATGCAAATCTGGATGTGTATTATGACGTGATGCACGACCAGACGGGTATTAAGATATGATGCACACTAACAGATAAATTTCTCTAAAATTATTATCTGCAAAATCAATAAACTTAAAAGGGTGTAAGTGTTAAGACTATATTGTAGCTTTATAACAGATGTATACAATTTTTGAATGTGTGGAATGTCAGGCCTCCACCATGGTTCGGATCCCACGTTAAACTGTAGGTCCTCCATTTCATCTCGCAATCATTCTACCGCTACACATTAGCGTAAGCGCATATAGCCCGAACGGGTAGTAATACGTGGTGCTAATAATAATAATAATAATAATAATAATAAACAAGTATAAAATAGCAATTACTAAGCTTTTAAAGCTGTCTGTAAATATTTTATAAAATCTCAATCTTAAAAAACCAAAATGAGTACGGCTTAGGAAAATAAATGTTCCGGAGCTCCGCACGGACTTTCTCGCTCTATTGTTTAAAAATGAAGATATCAACTCAAAACTTGTAAAATATGTTAATCAAAATAATATACCCTAGCAAACTCAAAATAAATTGCACTATCCTTATGTAAAACATTTTTTGAGTCACCGTTTTAAATTATATAATTTTATTTTTAAAGCATTAATGTCTTCAATTGTATGTTTGGACCGATAAAAAAGATCAATATTAGGTCAACAAGTGTCAACACTGCGTATTAAAATTTCGAGTTCCGGTTAACATTTTCGACATTTTATTAGGGGTTGCACATCTTCATGTCATCGCATTGCTATTAAATTCCTGATTTATAAATTTTGACCAATAAAAAAGGTAAATATTGACTATTGAGTCTAAAATGGAGATAGATCATTGTTTTAAAAACATTTTACTAAGAGGTTTAAGAAAAAAAAAACTTTTTTTGAGAGACTTACTTATATTTAATTACTCTATGGCATTGGAGAATTATTGCGTTAAAACTAAAGTAGTATATTTTTACAACTAAGCTCACAAAATTGTATTAATATATTTGCCACTATCTAAGAAACTGTTGGATTTATAAAAATATATTATATATAAAAAATTGTATTTTTAACAGTACTACAATGTTGCACTGATAAGTTATTTATTATTATTAGCACCACGTCTTACTACCCGTTCGGGTTATACGCTCTTACGCTAATGTGTAATGGTAGGGTGATTGTGAGATGAAATGAAGGACCTACAGTTTAACTTGGAATCCGAACCACGGTGGAGGCCTGGCATTCCTCACATTCACAAGATGTCTTGTCAGAGGTGAAGGAAGGGTTTGTCAATCAGATAAATCTTTGCCGGGATAAGTTATTTAGTATCTCAAATAGTTGCAGAGATACGTAAATTTGAGCTTCTGTAAAGTATCCTAAAATTCATTTCCACGGGAAAATGAATATAGTCAGTTTATTTATAATCTTAATCAACGCCTCGGTACGAATTTTAATCAAAATCGTCATAACCGATTTTGAGAAAATCTATTTTTTCTCTTTTCGTCCTTTATTAAACTACTCTAAATTTTAAGTTTAAACAGACAGTCAGAGAGACGGAATTGCAAATACAACTTTTTATGGTTCAAGGGGTCATGAGACGTCAATATCCATCAACATTTCAGGTTAGGTTTTTGTTATTGTTGCAATACCTTACCTTTAGTGTTCGAAAAGTTAAAAAATTAAATATATATATATAGTTTCGTATAGCTTGAAAGTTATTGGTTTTACAAAAATATGCCTTTTTTATTTTAATATTTGTATTATACATAGATCTACATATTTGTAATGACAAGTAATTTCATTTCTCAAATAGTTTTGGAGATATGATACAAAATGAGAATTTACTCATCAGACCGGAGCCCTTAACACAATTTTATCGAAATATTGAGAGTAGCCATTTTGTTTGGAATATTTATAAATGTTTAAAAATGAAATTTAATCAAAATCGTTATAGCTTATGTTGAGAAAATCTATTTTTTCTCTATTTGCATTTCAGTAAACTATTCTTAATTTTATAGTTGTATATAAAATTCCAAAATTGCTCTGGGCAATCCTATGAAAACCCTAGATATCAAGTTTTGGCTCGATCGGTAATATATTTTAGGCTCTTGTTGGAGGTACAGATAGACGGAAATTCGCTTTTTCGAATTTTTTTTGGGGGGGGGAGGGGAGTCATGAAACGTCAAGATTAATAAAAAATTTGAGATAGATTTTTTTTGAAGATCACAATACTTTCTCTACCTGTAAGATAGCGACAAAGTAAAAAGATACTTTTGAACAGCGCAATCCTAGAGTGGCAATAAATGAGGGCAATAAATTGCCCAAGCGGATGACGATTTCAAAGCCTATTGTCCCAATTTGATAAAACCCATTTAACTCGAAATCTATTTAAAGGCTAGGAATCCGGACTGGTTCTCAAAACATCCTACGAGACAATATTTCTGGCTATGAATGGATGTGTCCCAGAGAAAATACGTACAAAACGAATAATTTGTAAGCGTGGAGCTCCTGTTAATTAAATGCGTATTCAAACCTGTCGTCAAAAGCCTTTTCTAGGAACTTTCTGTGGTTATTAAGGGCTGTATTATGGAGCAAATAATTGTAGACAGAGGTTGTTGAGTTTATTATGTGTGCTTCTAGCATGGTGTACTAATGAGAACAGGGTAGTGTCAGGCAAGAGGCCTTCAAAATATTCATTGAATTAGTGGTTGAAATGTATAAAACTTAGAAATAGAATCCTGATCTTTCTTCCTGCTGTGATCTTAAAATGGTTCAATGAATCACTAGTTTTTGGAAAATATAATAATTTCAACTTCAATTTCCTTTATTATAGTGCTGGACAATCGTCGTAAGTTCTATAACAAGCTATCACTGAAAAGTACACAAATACCTTACAAATATATATATTTACACGAGAATATAAGATAAACTATAATAGATAAATAATTGTATATACTGTTGAATAGTTACGAAAAATATAGTAATTAATAATGATAAGAATAAAACATAGCAAAACCTCTACTTGATAAATTATTGATACGTATAGGATTTCCTTAAATAACTTTCCGAGTTTAGATTTTATTTTATGGTAGAAGTCGAATTCGATAAATCTAGAATAGGCACTATGGATACAATGGCCTAAAGGGCTCACCTTATAAGAGCGATTGAGAAAATATAATTTTGGATTATGAGAAGCCCGAGAAGGTATCTGAACGTCTACATGAACAAGGGCAAATCTGCAAGAAATTTTGCAATTGAAAATATTAAAAACCAATAGGGTATCACAATAACGCGAGAAGATAGTTTGTAACCCTAAGAGGTTTCTAATTCTGCCATAATCATAATTCATCCGGTTTGTAAAGAATTTATCATAACACACAGCGATAAATTTTCTTTGAACGTTTTCCAACTTAAGAGAGTCAGTTAAGGTAATGGAATTCCAAGCAACAATAGCGTATTCTAACTTAGATTTAACCAGGACGTAATACATACATAAAAAAAAACAGTCAACTTTCTTAAATGATGACGTAATAAATTTAAAAGTCCAAGTAATTTAAATGATTGGGAAATTACATGGTCAACATGATAGTGGAAATAAAGTTTGTTATCCAGGAGGACACCAAGACCATTAATATAAAGGATGCGAAATATGTTATCATTGCCCAATTTATAAGTAAAAAAGAAAGGATTAGTTTTCCTAGTAAAATATATAAATTTGAACTTAGATTCCGTTTTCAAAAGACCATTGTAGAACACCATTTACATCATTTTATATATCAACTAGCAGTCCCGCACGGCGTTGCCCGTGAACCACTGTAGTATAATAATTATATAAGCTTCACAACACCCCCTCCCTGCCCGTTACCCACTGTGGTATCATAATTATATAAGCTTCACAACCCCCCCTCCCTGCCCGTTACCCACTGTGGTATCATAATTATATAAGCTTCACAACCCCCCCTCCCTGCCCGTTACCCACTGTGGTATCATAATTATATAAGCTTCACAACCCCCCCTCCCTGCCCGTTACCCACTGTGGTATCATAATTATATAAGCTTCACAACCTCCCCTCCCTGCCCGTTACCCACTGTGGTATCATAATTATATAAGCTTCACAACCCCCCCTCCCTGCCCGTTACCCACTGTGGTATCATAATTATATAAGCTTCACAACATCCCTCCCCCCCCACGCTGCCCGTTACCCACTGTGGTATAAGAATTATATAAGCTTCACAACCCGGCCCCCCCCCCCACGCTGCCCGTTACACACTGGTATAAGAATTATATAAAGATATTAAAAAAATGTCTAAAAATTATAGAAAAATGTTAAGGGTGGACAACCCTTATCACTAAGGGGTATGAAAAATAGATGTTGGCCGATTCTCAGACCTACTCAATATGCTCACAAAATTTCATGAGAATCGGTCAAGCCGTTTCGGAGGAGTACGGGAACGAACATTGTGACACGAGAATTTTATATATAAGATACAATCTGCAATTTATTTGATAATTTTAAATAATTTTACATCATCAGCAAAGAGTAAATAACTAAATGAGTTCAAATATTTATCAATGTCATCAATAAATACATTAAAGAGAAGAGGACCTAAATTAGAACCCTGTGGTATGCCACAGGGTGCTAAAAACGTATTTGAGGTATGATAATCAATTTTAATTGTGAATGATCTTTAATGCAAATAACTGCTAAACCAATTTACATATGAGTGAGAAAGGCCAAAATTACCAAGTTTAGAGAGAATAATATTATGCTGACATAAATCAAATGCTTTATTTTGGTCAAAATAAATAACATCAACCTGACCTTAGGCAGGGACTTGAGGGGCAACATGCCCAAGAAATTCTACTAAATTAGTGATAGAAGTTTTTTATAAAGCCATGCTGATTATCTGAAAGATTATTTTTAAGGTGGGGGAAAGTATTTTCATGTATGATTTTCTCTAATACTTTGGATATTTGTATGACAACAGATTGTTTCTGTGTAAGAGGAAAAGTTTCATTTGACAAGCTAATGCTAAAGATATAGGCTAACAAACGGCTGAACATTCTGGCACAGCCTTTAACAATAAAACTTGGTATTCCATCTGTCTTGGCACATTTAGAAGAACTTTTTTTTTATAGCATAAGCAACATCCAAGGGTGTAATGTGGCATGGATACAAGGGCACACTAGTTTCAATAATGGGGCAGGGTAAGACAGGAAGGGCTGAATTATTTACAGAAAGAATAATAATAATATTTAGCACCGCGTCTTACTACCCGTTCGGGCTATACGCTTTAAGAACTAAATACTCTAATGGATTAGGAATTTGAAAGGTTTAATTAGAGGAAATGAACCCGCCTTTGCGTGGAGGGAGAGTGGAAAACCATTTAGGAAAAACCACCCCTAGTTCACCCGACCGAGATTCGAACCTCGATCTCCTCGTCCTCAGCAGTCGAGCTAAACACGACAAGCGCGTTAGCCAACTACGCCACCGAGGCGGGTTAACGGAAAGAAAGTAGGTCCCAAACTCATTTGCAATTAATAAAGTATCCGCTATAATTTTGACATTAATTTTTAGGTTACACGGGGAAACTTTATTCACAGGATTATTTTTAACAAATTTCAAAAATTCCTCGGGTTTGAATTTAATACTGTTTTCTATTGAGTTCATCCAATTGGCTCTGTCTATAATCAAAGTAGTTTTAACTAATTTACGGAAAGTAAGAAAAATGTGAAAAGAATACAACATTATTCTTTAGTTTGAACTTTCTGAAAGGAATGGATTTTTTTTTCTTCGTAATATAGTATTTCAAATTATAATAAAATAAATTTGGATATTTGGGGGAATTAAGAATAGTAGATGAGGAAGCTGCGTTTTGATTTTCCTTTGAACTAAATTGGTAAAACTATTTTCAGCCAAATTGATATCCTTAGTGGAATAAACACAATACCAATCAGCTGGTGGTCTAGGGGTGAAGTGTCGGACGTCTGTGCTGGGGATCTGGGGTTCAATCCTCGATCCCAGCTCACATTTATCCGATTACCAAACCTTTCGTTCACCTCTTGCAGGACGTGTATTAATTATTATTATAATAATTACTATTATTAGCACCGCATCTTACTACCCGTTCGGGTTATACGCACTTACACTAATGTGTAATGGTAGGGTGATTGTGAGATGAAATGAAGGACCTACAGTTTAACGTGGAATCCGAACCACGGTGGAGGCCTGGCACTCCCCACATTCACAAGTTGTGATTAATAAATAAGTGTATTAATCACAACTTGTGAATGTGGGGAATGCCGGGCCTCAACCGTGGCTCGGATCCCACGTTAAACTGTAGGTCCTCACTTTGATCTCACAATCACCCTATCATTACACATCAGCGTAAGTGCGTATAACCCGAATAGTTGGTAAGATGCGATGCTAATAATAATAATAATAATATAAAAATCAAAAGAAATCTTAACACATCAAGATGTGAAATTGATATTTTTATTAACACAATCATAATTTTAAGTTCTTAACATAGTGACTCAAGAAAATTGAATTCAATTATTGGAATGATAAAATAAATTTGACAGTCTCTATTAATATATACATATTTGTATTGTTTTTTTTTTAGTTTTTCAATATAGATGAATATGCATTGTATTTACATTTATGTTATATATATAGCGTTGATGGGTGTTAAGAGGTGTTATACAAAAAAATAATTACTAAAACTTACATAAGTCTCTAAAGTTCATTCATTATCTATTTTGGTCGCTATAGATGAGGCGGATTTGCATGGGCTGTCTCAAAATAGCTTGAATTGACAAATTCTATTACCCCCATAGGTGGGCACGTGGACTAAATATCAGTATCATCTAGTTGTATCAGGTGAATGGGGAGACCTGTATTTGAATCTCGTTTTTTTTAGCATCTCGTCTTACTACCCGTTCGGTTTATACGCTTAAGTATTAATTACGCTAATGGATTAGGAATTGGGTTGGTTGAATTTAGAACAAGTGAGCCCGCAATTCAGTGGAGGGAGAGTGGAAAACCATTTAGGGAAAACCACCCCCAGTTCACCCGACCAAGATTTGAACCTCGATCTCTACGTCCTCAGCAGTCTAGTTTAACACGACTAGCACTCTAGCTAGACTATCCCCGTGGCTTCTTTGGTGCTTACTGACAGCTAACAGCTGACTTCTGACCGTCTACATTTAGGTATATACCTAAATTTTGACTGTCAGAAGTGACAGCTGCTAAACAAATGTTTTTTCAGACCATATGGTTCAGCGTAGGGATACAAAATTTGGTCTGGTAGCTTTTCAAAGTCGTCATCTGTCAGCTGTGAACTGTCAGTCAACACCAAAGAAGACATGGTGCTACTGTAACTACACCATCGAGCCGAGAAGTGCGGATTATTACTCGTTCAGATTAAACGCATATGCCCTAATTATGCCAATGGTTTTAAGTGATTAGGAAGGCTATATTTAAAACCATTGAATCAGCATTTGCGTGGAGGGAGAGTGGAAAACCATTCAGGGAAAACCACCCCCAGTTCACACGACCGAGATTCAAACCTCGATCTACCAGTAATTGGGTCTAGTTTACCACAAGAGTATTGCTCTAGACCACGTGTCCACCGAAGCAGGCATGGATAATGGTAAAGTGTTCTGAGGGTGTTTTTACATAAATATTTCCCCTCTCCCCTTACTAACAAATTTAGGTTACATTTCGTCTATATTATATCTTCTTCATTTCAATCCCATTGGCGTGGCTAAAGTGAGCATCGAACGGCTAATTGGTAATAAGTAGTGACAAAATTAAGAAAAAAGTGATATTGTTTAAACAACTGTAGGTAAAAAAAAGTGAACTTTTTCCTGGCTTCTATGTAAAAATCAAAGGTTTTCATGGTTATGTTTCGCCCCAACCAAAAACACTTGTCAAATGCTTTTTCCTTTCTAACGACCCTTTTGAGTAGAGAGAGAATAACCCGGTCTTAAAAAAAAGAGTCGAATTTGGAGTATTTGATGAATATCGGCGTTTACCCACTGAACCTGTAAAATATTTTTTATTACGATATGATAAGTGTCTGTGTGTCTCTATGTTTGTGTGTTTGTATGTTGTCCTAGATCTAGAACCATTTTGCTAATAAGGCTAAAACTGGGTATCAAGTGTTTTCATAACGAACGCTCCCTCCGGGTTAAAAAAAAAATTAGATATCTAATAGTAAAATTAAGAGTAGTTTAATTAAGGGTAAAAAGATGAAGAAAAAAGCGATTTTCAATAATTGTGCTCTAATGATTTTAGTTAAATTCGTATCCAGCCACTATTTAGCATTACATAAAAAAAATGAATCTCTCTCTCTCTTTTTTTTTAAATGACTAAGTGGTTTAATTTACCTGAACTGATATCTAAAAATTTGATCATATCTCCGCGAATCTTTTGAGATACGAAACAGATTTTCATTAAAAAGTTTCACTACTTTTAAAAATAAGCAACTTTGATTTGAATTATAGTATTATAGTTATTAAAACTATAGTTTAATGAAATATTGTAAAATATTTATTTTTAAAATGAGGTTTGGAAATGATGAGTTAATTGTTAATTTTTTTGGTGAACGGGAATTTTATAATTTTATTAATATGTTTCTGTAAGAATGTATATTATTTTATTTATGTTCTTTGTACTTATATGATGCTATTTTTATCCATTGTGTTTCTGTAAAAATGTTTCTTTTTTATATATTATTAGTTTTAAATAATGTTCTCAATTATAGGTAAAGGAGTTAGAAAGTCTTGCCACCATCAGTAATAATTAAATCACTGTCCAGAAAATAATATTTAAAATAGCAGACCATCAAAACACTTTTTAATCTTAGGTTAAAAAGACCGGATATTATATTGCCTCCCATTTTTTCCATCTATTCTAATAAATTGCTTTATTTAATTATGTTTACGATAATTATCTTTAAAAAAAATAGAACACAACTATATTTGAACGCCCTAAACTGTCATAACGGTCAATAGATAAACTGTAGCAGTTAACGCTCAAGTGTTAGGCCACTGACTTGCTAGGTCGATCGACGGACAACAATATTGATGGCGCCACAGTACGTGGAGACGATGAGTCACCCGATATTTCGCTGCTATACTTTTACTATATGGCTGGACCAGTTAAATTCGGTTCAATTCCAAGACAATTCTCACTAAACATGAATTGAGTTACCATCTTAAATATTATGAAACCTTGGATAATGTGGAGCTTCGCGCAAAATGTAACTTCCAAAAATATACAACCATGCGTAATGTGAAACCTCATATGTAATTCGGATATCATAGAATCCCAGATTTTTCTTAACTTCGTGGATGATGTAACCTCGGATAGTATATAACCTTAGATAGCGTGTATCCTCACTATCTCGGATAATACGAAATCTTTGATATTACGTTACCTAACGTAAAATTTAATCACGGATAATGTGGAATCTCACGTAATATGTAACCTAGGATAGTACGGAACCTCGGATAATACGGAACCTAGGATTACACTGAAACTAGAATAGTATGGTACCTCGAATGAACGGGTCTTGAATAATCGATAATCTATTTTAACTGATAAACTAAACACATTATGTCAAAATGAATCTTCCCTATAAGGTTAGATCCAACAATTGTATTCAAATAAAAAAGGCATAACGTAGCAAAATAATGAAATTTTCAAAAGTTAGCCGAGGTATTATTTATATATTTAAACGAGATGTTACTAAAGCAAAGTATTTTATTTGCGTTCACACGTGATAGCAATTAATTTAAAATTGTGGTGCTTGTACCCATTCTGATAAGGCAGCTAATAAACCCTAGAATTATCATTCCGTACCAACAATAGAATTATATATGTACTGATAATACAAACTAGGATGTGACCACAGAGAGCTTTGCCCAAATATTTGCGAAACACTTTTGGAATGAGGGCTTAAAAGTCCATCCGTCCCTATCCATGCTCCAAAAAAATAAATTTAATCCAGTTGAGAAAATGCATGACGTCCAGAACTGATAATATATGCTATTTATATTGGCTGTTGGCTGATCCGTTCGGTATTATAGGAACCGAAAACCCCTTACCGACTTAGTACTACCTGGTCTAGTGTCAGTCCTCCCCCGCCCTCCTATAACACCCCTACCACCCGTGTTAAATTCCCCAACTTTATATTTATGAGTGTTTTTATGCTATTTTCACTTTCATCCCTTATATCCTCTGACGCCTAACTTCCACCCCCCCCTCCCGCCCTTAACCCCCACATGTTCATAACCCTAGCATTATTTATTAGGCTATCGACGCACTATATTTTTTTTGAGGGACCACTGGAAAATGGGATGGGGAATTTGAATTTACTGAATTACGTTCGTAGGTTTGTAAAACTCTACTCGGAGCTCACATAAGCATGAGGATTCGTTCAGTGAAGTTAAGTCGTCGCTAACTTGAAGACTATTTTTTTATCACCAAGTCTTATCTCCCGTTAAGGCTATACGCGTATTTGGTGATTACTATAATGAGGTAGAGATAAAGAAGAAAGAATTTTAGAGGTAATTCCTCCCCATTTGCGTAGAAGAGTGGGAAACTATTAAGTAAAAATAAACCTCAGTAGAACCGACTGGAATTCGAACCTCGATCTCCCCGTATTTTATCGGTCTGTTTAACATGAGAGTGACACCTTAGACCATTCGGCCACTTTAGTGAACTTAGATTATTCAAATATTTTTGATAAAATAAAACCTGCTTCGATGGCCACATAGCCTAAGGCATCACTCTCATGCTCGTGATAATCTAGACTGCCGATTACAGGGAGAGTGGGGTTAGAATCCCGGTTGGGTGTATTGAGAGGGGTTTATCCGAAATGATTTTACACTCTCTCGCCACACAAATGCGGGTACACTTCCTATAAATTCAATCTCCTATACCTTACTCATTAGAGTAATTAGTATATTTGCGTGTATCCTCAACAGATAGTTAAAAGCAGTGCTAGAAAAAAGAAGAAATAGAATAATCTGGGTCTTACAACTTAACCTAAACATTTGAAAGATTAATATTATACTTATAATAAAATGTGTTAATAGAGTTTGTTTTTAAATTAATCCTAATTTTGAAATAATACTTACGAATAATAATTGTATCTCTAATAATTGTTTAAATTTAAAATACGCACTACGAAATGGTAATATTAACAGTAACATGATAAATATTTTTATCAAATCATTAATAAAACTTTTCCAGTTAAAAGCGCATGTACTATGTATGCACACTCCATCATTTTGCTGAATCGTCATACACTTTTTATTTTTGTTATGAATGAACCATTTGTTTTATTTTATCTGTTGTATCGATAAACCATTTGTAGACGTCAACCATAAAAAAAAATCGTTTAAAATACGCAGTAATATAAAGCTCGTTTATTAATAGTGTTTGATAAAACAATATCATAATTTGGATAGAGTTTCCTTATAAATAAACAGGCGCCATTTAAAAAAAATCTGTTAAGACGTGCACTGTAACATATTTATGGTATATATATCCACTAGATTGCGAGATCTATCTATTTAAATCAAAGTTCAGGAGATCGTATATAATAATAATTATGTTAATACTGAAGGGAAAAAACTAGTAAAATTGAGGCGGTTCAAATATTCATGAAATCTGGTAACTTGGAAAATATACTGTACGAAGGAAGTTAAAATCGGGATAACCTTGGGCAGAGGGGCATATAGAAGTGTGAGGGGATTATTGACAACGAGAATCCCCCCGATTGAGTTAGGAACAAGATTTGCTTAGTGTTTCGTGTGGAGTATGGTGACTTGTGGATCCGAGACGTTGGTAATCAGAAAGAGAAAACTAAGATATTTACAAGGTTTTGAAATCTGAATATGGAGAAAGAAGGAGAAGATGAAATGTTTGGACAGAATGAGGAATGAGTAAGTGTTGAAGAGGATAGGAGATGAAAGGTTCCTGATAAAGATGATAGCGAAGAGAAAAACTTCTTGGTTTGGTCACACCCTACTTAGGGATTGCTTAATGAAGAGGATCATGGAGGGGAAGATAGAGGAAAACAGAGGAAGGTTTGGAATGCTAACAGATATCAAGAAAGGAAGAGGCAAAAAAAAGGATGAAAGAAGACAATAAGGACCGAGGAAAATGGAACATGTCCAGCGGACACCTGGTTTAGGACAGATTCACAGAAGATGAAGAATTGTGCTGTAATTTGAACTGAATGTTTTCATTTTATTAACTAAGGAAACTTAAAACCAAAACTAATTCAGTAGAGGTAGTAAAAGTGTCATCCTAAACTCTTTTTTTACTATGCTTACTTATATTAAAGTAAATTATAACCATTATTTAATGCACTCTTAATTTCACGGTAGTTCCATGAAATAACTTTTACATGTTGTTTACTATATAGCCATATCGGTGTGCACGATGAATAAATGTCAGGCTCAAGTAGTCTGATTTTCTGGATACAAGATTTATGAGTTTGAACCACGACTGGTTTTATTGAGGGTATATTATTATAAAACAGGCTTCCCCTTTAAGCTCCTCAGAAATCAAGAAACACTTCCAATAAACTATGAACTACTCCTCCATTCTCTATTAGCTTTATTAGAATGTCTATAAATTGAAAGGATAGCAACACGAAGTGGAGAAAAGGAGAAAATAAGACAACAATGGATCATTAGTTTGAGCATTATTAATTTACAATCATCTATTTACTTACGTACTTTATGGAATTAATAACTTGAAAGTTTAAGGTCAGACTTAAGAAGTACCCCACTTACAACTGTCTTGAGATAGTTCTATTGATTCACCTCATTAGACCCTATCCCTATCTTAAGTTAGTTGTATTCAGTTCTTCTCATTACACTATATACCTATCTTGCACTTGTTCTATTGAGCTTACATCAATACAAACTTTCCATTATATTGATCTAGTTCTATCCAGGACACCTCATTAGACCCTTTCCATATCTTGAGCTAGATATATACAGTCCACCCCATTACACCCTATTCTCATCTTCTACCCGTTATATCCAGTTAGGATGACCTGGTGGTCTAGAGGTAAGGTGTTGGACTGTGTTGGGTGTACAGGGTTCTATCCTCGGTCCTGGCATGAATTTATCTGATTGCCAAACCCTTCCTTCACCTCCGAAAAGACGTGTAATAATCACAACTTATGAATGTGTAGAATGCCAGGCCTCCACCGTGGTCCGGATTCCACGTTAAACTGTAGGTCCTCCATTTCATCTCACAATTACCCTAAAATTCCACATCAGTCTAAGAGCTTATAAGCCGATCGGGTGGTAAGACGTGGTACCAATAATAATAATAATATATCCAGTACACCTCATTACACCCTAGCTCTTTCTTAAACTAGTTATATCTGCGCCACTTCATTACACCCTGTCGCTATCTTGAGCTAGTTCTATCCAGTCCATCTTATTACACGATATCTCTTTCATATCCATTCTAATATTATCCTCAAATCTGTGTTTAGTTATTCCCAATGACCTCTTCCCATGGGATTTGCCAGTCAATAACCTGAACAAGGCTCTAGATTATTATACAATACAAACAAAATGTTCCATCACATTTTTTCGGGAATATCATCAATAGGATACTTTACATGAGCGGCTATCTCAAATTTTGTACATATCTTTGCAACTCTTTGGAATACAAAATAACTTATCGTTGTAGGATTATATAACTATTAGAATTCTAAAAAATGCCTTTGGGTTAAATATATCTATTATTCTAAAACCAATAAATTCTAAGCTATAAGTAATAATATATTTTTTAAATGAGATCCAAGAAAGGGGGAGATTATTGTTATGCTCTATGGTGGACCAAAATACTATTTTTTTTTCTCAATATGTTTCTATAACATTATCAATTATTTCATTGTACACATATATATCGAGTTTTAGGCAAATATTTCCAGTTTTTGGCAAATGAGGGAGAAAAGTACAGGATGTGCTCTGTACCATTTATTTTAAATTATGGTAAAATAGTTTTATTTATATTAATTCCACTGTTTTTTTCGAATAGAATGTATAAAACCACATCAAGATGCATCGCCTGGCTTGAACTCTTTTATCAACGCATGGCTGTACAGTAATTATTGTAATTGCACTATTGATACCCTAAAGCCCTCTCGAGTCAAAGTTGGGTGCATTATTTGATAGCTCATGAGCTTAATTGATCGCTCATATATGTAGCTCACGATTTCCACCCGCTCATCACAGACTCTGTCTTAAAATATGAGTGAAAAATTATTCTGAGCATCGTACGACTCCTGGATAGCTTAGTGGTGTACTAAGTCAAAAGTCCCGAGTTCTACTCCCGTGTCCAAATGTTAGTTATTAATGTGAATAATATTATAAACTAATATAATGACTATTTTATTTTAAAGATATAACATGTAACAATTTTAACACACACAATATTTACAATTTACCTTATTTATTGCCAGTCCACATTAAATATATTTAATCTAATTTATTAATAATATATTTTCAAAATTAACTCTATTTAATATGTCATAAAACAAGTTTAAATTGTAACAAAATAATATTTAATCAAATAGTTTTGTGATAAAGTTGTAATAATAATAATATTTGGCACCGCATCTTACTACCCCTTCGGGTTTTACGCTCCAAGTACTCTAATGGATTAGGACTAGGGAAGGTTGAATTAGAGGAAGTGAACCCCCAATTGAGTGGAGGGAGAATGGAAAACCATTTAGGAAAAATCACCCCAGTTTACCCGACCGAGATTCTAGCCTCGATCTCCCCGTCCTCAGCAGTCGAGCTTCAACACGACAAGCGCGTTAGCCAACTACGCCACCGAGGCGGGTGATAAAATTGTATCATTTTAAATAGTATACGTTATCATATCTAATTAGTTTAAGACTCAATTATTTTTTAAAACCAGTTCAAAATGTAACTAACTTATATACTTCATTATTAATCAAATTTCTTTATGTATTCAATATAACCTCACCAATGAAGGAGCTGCATGTATAATGAAGAATAACTTTATATTCGCTTTCTCTCAGTTAACTGTTTACAAATATATCAGCTCTCAAATATGTTGAAAGGAGGGGTATGGGTGTAATAAGGAGCTACTGGCGACACCGACAAATCAGCGTTGCAAAATTTATCCTAAATATAAAATAATAATGATCACACAAAAACAAGTAAATCAAAAAGCTGTTTTCCAATAGTAACCATTGCGATTCTCAACGTTGATATTTGCTGTATCAAAATAGCAAATACACGTGTGAACATGTAGGTTAAGGTGGTTGCATCGGTCAGTGCGGAATTATCAATCATTGTCAGCACACAATGACTTAAAATTTAATGGTATGCGTCGTTTTCTTTAACTACTAATCTAGTCTTTGTAAGATTATACTTCCTTTCTCCCTTCACCTATAATATTATAATATTGTGCATCTGGGCTACACCACCCATAGCCCAGTAATGGACAGATTAACCCGTACTAATGTACCGTTGCCCAGGGGACGCCCAAATGTTCTTATCGTACATTCTTTCCTGGAGGCTCTTTCCATATACAAATGGGATGAGGTAATAGTGATAGTGAGTATGAGTGTGATAGTGAGTATGAGGGTGATAGTGAGTATGAGTGTGATAGTGAGTATGAGGGTGATAGTGAGTATTGTATGAGTATAAGTGTGATAGTATGTATGAGGGTGATAGTGAGTATGAGGGTGATATTGAGTATGAGTGTGATAGTGAGTATGAGTATGAGTGTGATAGTGAGTATGCGTGTGATAGTGAGTATGAGTGTGATAGTATGTATGAGGGTGATAGTGAGTATGAGTGTGATAGTGAGTATGAGTATGTGTGATAGTGAGTATGAGTGTGATAGTGAGTATGAGGGTGATAGTGAGTATGAGTATGAGTGTGATAGTGAGTATGAGTGTGATAGTGAGTATGAGGGTGATAGTGAGTATGAGTATAAGTGTGATAGTATGTATGAGGGTGATAGTGAGTATGAGGGTGATATTGAGTATGAGTGTGATAGTGAGTATGTGTGATAGTATGTATGAGGGTGATAGTGAGTATGAGTGTGATAGTGAGTATGAGGGTGATAGTGAGTATGAGTATAAGTGTGATAGTAAGTATGAGAGTGATAGTATGTATGAGGGTGATAGTGAGTATGAGAGTGATAGTGAGTATGAGGGTGATATTGAGTATGAGTGTGATAGTGAGTATGAGTATGAGTGTGATAGTGAGTATGAGTGTGATAGTATGTATGAGGTGATAGTGAGTATGAGTATGAGTGTGATAGTATGTATGAGGGTGATAGTGAGTATGAGTATGAGTGTGATAGTATGTATGAGGGTGATAGTGAGTATGAGTTGTGATAGTATGTATGAGGGTGATAGTGAGTATGAGTGTGATAGTGAGTATGAGGGTGATAGTGAGTATGAGTATAAGTGTGATAGTGAGTATGAGTGTGATAGTGAGTATGAGTGTGATAGTATGAGGGTGATAGTGAGTATGAGAGTGATAGTGAGTATGAGGGTGATAGTAAGTGTGCTGGCGATTTTTCGTCAAGCCCTCTCTAATAGCTCCACAAATATGCTTAAATTGCCATTGAAAAGGAGCTAGTTCACATTTCCACACATTTTTTCCTATCAATAAAACTCAAACTATAGGGTTGTTAAGGAAAAAAAAACCTTGTTATAATCTTTCTACTTTATTGTGGCCTGAACCTTGTTTTGAAATAATTTACCGTAGAAATAATGATTGTGTGGTAGATGAAAGCCTGTGTGCCAACTTCTCGAGGAAGCCGCTTTAATCTTGGTCATAGGACCACCTTTGTTGCTGTTATGTTGGCAAACATTATACAAATTAATTTTATTCGTTTAATTAGAACTATAAAGGCATAAGTGATAACGCGTGCCTAGATACTAACCTCAACGGATCTTAATTGTCAGTTACAGGGTGTTTGGGGCTCATTACCTTCACGAATTCACTGAGTTTGCTTTACCCTAAACGGTCTACCCAAACTTCCTTCATGGAAATAAGGATACGTTTCCTTCAAACTATATCTTTCTCAAACCGGAATTATTTGTGTAAATGTCGGTGAGCTGGCGGTCTAGGGGTAAGGTGTCAGACTTCTATCCTGGCGGCCGGGGTTCAATCCTCGGTCTCGGCACAGATTTATCTGGTTACCAAACCCTTCCTTCACCTCTGACAAGACATCTTGGGAATGTGGAGAATGCCAGGCCTCCACTGTGGTTCGAATTCCACGTTAAACTGTAGGTCCTCCATTTCATCTCACAATCACCCTACCATTACACATTAGTGTAAGTGCGTATAGCTCAAACGGGTAGTAATAATAATTTGTGTAAATAGTCTGATATCTTTGATAAGAACGTGACAAAGACACAAACATAAAATAGCATTAAGTAAAACTACACAGTAAATTACCAATATTAAGCGTTTTATTTTTCCATCTAAATCAATTATTTTAAACAAATGTCTTAGAATAATAGTTAACGATGTGTTAAAATAGTGTCTTAATCTTAAATTAGGATTTTCTTCATTCAAAAATAGCTTGTAACCATTAGTTTTTCATCATTTCTCAACAAAAAAAGATAATCACTTCTATAAAAAAATGAGGGGGGAGGGTAACTAAAACAGTATTCATTTTATTTTTTACTACCCATATTGAAACTTCATATATGTAAAGCCACATCCATTTCCGCTTAGATTTTTCTCTCTGAATATATATATATTTTCTAAACCTCAATTCTCCCTCTGGACGATATAATTTAATGGATCCCAATAATCGAATTTCGAAGCTTGTCGCATTTAATACTGTGTAATTACGGAATAGCAATTAAGTCTCTTTTTTAGGATTAAAAGGGTAGTTGGAGGATAGAGGGGGAGGTAGGTGTACGCATTAGTAAAAAAAATGGGAGATTGCTTCATTGATTTTTTGTTACTGGTCGGAGATTATTTGATGTCAATGTTGATTTGCTGTTAATAATAAACGACCTTTTATAGTAACTGAAAGAGACCAAAGACGAAAATAATCCTGTTTCTTTAAATCATAATAGTGGGGGTTAATAAACGTGCGTGTGTGTTATTTTTTACTAAGGTAACTGAACAAGTTTTCGGAGTGACGTAGGGAAATGAACAAATTTCATAAAGTGACAGTTAAATATATAAAAAGTAACAAGCTTTCAAATAAAATGTCAACCTTAATTTTGGATGAAAAAAATATTTTTTTATAAATTCAATAATTGGTACAGAGATTGAAATGCTTATTGTTTTGAATATACAACGCCAAAAACCTATCTCTAAAAAAATGTTCATGCAATTAAATATTATTAAATTATTCACGAAATATATAATGAGCCTAACAGTTTAATGTTTCATTTCATCAATTCAGTTGATCCTTGGTATATCTGATATTATATTTATTCAGTTAAAGTCTCTATGGGTGTTAATAATTTCATTTTAATGCACCTTGGTGAAAATTGTATAAACTTTAATGCTACAGTAGCCCCATGGCTTCTTTGGTGCTGACAGACTGCTTTGAAAAGTTACCAGACCAAATTATGTATCCCTACGCCGAACCATATTATCTGCAAAAACATGTGTTTAGCAGCTGTCACTTCTGACAGTCAAAATTTTGGTATATACCTAAATGTTGACTGTCAGACGTCAGCTGTGAGCTGTCAGTCAGCACCAAAGAAGCCATGGAGCTACTGTAGTTGTAAATACATATTTGTACAACTTACTTGTTTCTGGTATCACCAATATATAAGAAACGTTAATATTTTTTCTGTATTGTTTACTATATTGAGAATAATTTTTTTATCACTTATGAGCGATATTTATTAACAGAGATATAAAACCTAATTTAAAATTCAGATTAGGAATACATGCACAGTAAAGAAATGCATGTTACTATTTGATCGGTAGGTTGGTAACATCTAGTTTTTTATCAGTAAATAAAAACTCAAAATATACAAAATAATAGTTCTACCATCTACTTTGATGGCCACATCATCTAAGGCATCATTCTTGTTTTATATTAAAGCACCGAAGGCTGAAAGATTGGGGTTCAAATGTCGGTAGGATGTACTAAGGTAGCTTTTCCGAAATGATTTCACACACTCCCCCCCCCTCAGACCAAATTATGTATCCCTACGCCGAACCATATTATCTGCAAAAACATGTGTTTAGCAGCTGTCACTTCTGACAGTCAAAATTTTGGTATATACCTAAATGTTGACTGTCAGACGTCAGCTGTGAGCTGTCAGTCAGCACCAAAGAAGCCATGGAGCTACTGTAGTTGTAAATACATATTTGTACAACTTACTTGTTTCTGGTATCACCAATATATAAGAAACGTTAATATTTTTTCTGTATTGTTTACTATATTGAGAATAATTTTTTTATCACTTATGAGCGATATTTATTAACAGAGATATAAAACCTAATTTAAAATTCAGATTAGGAATACATGCACAGTAAAGAAATGCATGTTACTATTTGATCGGTAGGTTGGTAACATCTAGTTTTTTATCAGTAAATAAAAACTCAAAATATACAAAATAATAGTTCTACCATCTACTTTGATGGCCACATCATCTAAGGCATCATTCTTGTTTTATATTAAAGCACCGAAGGCTGAAAGATTGGGGTTCAAATGTCGGTAGGATGTACTAAGGTAGCTTTTCCGAAATGATTTCACACACTCCCCCCCCCTTACACTTAGTCTAAATTCATCATTCTTTATATACATGTATGCATATAACCTGAACATGCAGTTAGTAGGACGTGTAGCTTAGGGGGAAAAAATATTCTTAGTTTTTGAGCTTTCAAATTAGATTAATAGAAGGTATTGAATTATAAAAAGTTAAGCTTTATTCTTTTAATCTGAATATAAGAATGTCTCTGTTTTACGTTGTATACGTCATTTAATCAATACTCGGTGTTAGAATACTGTTATTAACTGTAGTACAATAATTACACGTTTAAATATATAATATTTAGTGAGATTGCTGAAATATTTTCGTCACGGCTTGAGGTTTAATTCTTCCTTCAAAATGTTTCGAAGATTGAATGGTTATTATGGGGGTTGAAGTTGAAACTAAAAATACTTAGGATCTTATTTTGACTTTCACATTCCAAATATTCGTATAAACCCCTATTAGATTTGAAAATAAATATATAAAGAGGAAACTCAGATCTGGATTCAGATATCTAATATACACTTTTCAACCCTAGAGTTATATTTTAAATCACAAATTTCCTACAAATTTACATATCAGCTTGAAAAAACCATTACATATTGTTTAATGGATTCTTATGTAAAGTCGTTTGATCTGCAGTGGTATTTTTTTATGAATACTATCAATAACTAAAAATAATATTAATAAATGGTAAAATTATATACTGAACAAAAATTGTAGTTTTTTATTTTCTAAAACGTGCTTCAAATTTCCACTCGAAAGGAAAGTAAGCTAATGTAACAACACGGTCTCAATTGGAAGGCGTGTTTGTGTAAACATTGTATGTTGTGTTTTGCGAATGACAAAACGAACGTTACGAGGATGTTATAATGATTCACTAAACAAATAAGCTAGAGAAGCTGACCCAAAATGTTGTGTCAGCATTCCCTGTTTAGAAACCAGGCCAGTGACCCGGTTAAAACGGGAGGTTTGGAGCCCCTCGGGGTTGACTACACAAGACCATAATCTAGGGATCACGATGCCAGTTACGGGTCCACGTGGGCTAAGAGGTTGGGTTAATCAAGTACGTACCAGCTTGAAGCTGCCACTCGGGGCCAGGGAGCCCGGTCCTATTACCATGCAGGTACCACCTAGCAATCAAACAAGCCATTGGGTAAACCTCATACACCTTGTTTTGTCGCTCGATTCCTAATATTCTCTAAGTTATTTTATTCTAACCTTACTCTTAACATCACATTTGTAATGGTTATAGTAGTATTAATAAACCTCTTAAAAGCTAAGTCTAGCGTCAATAATGAACTTACACAAGTAGTCCCCCTTAACCTTAGCCAAAGACATCCTGGCAGATCAACAGGCCCACAATTTAAGATACAAAGGGGGGGAGGGGTGACGACGACACATTATGCATATTTCTACACGTATAGTTATAATTCAGTTACCAATTTCGTTTGCTGATAATCCATTGTGTTTAAAAAAGGCCACGTTTAAAAAACAAGTGTATTTTACTTAATTTTATTTAATTATCGTTTATCGTCACTTATATATATGGTGCAAGTGGTTTACCAACACTTTAATGGTCTTTGGTTAGGCTCCGTGTGGTAATGACGAATCTATTCATAATATTTTTTATATTTTGTTCTTGTTATCATATTAGTATTATATATATATATATATAATCTGTGTTTTTAAATTTAAGATAAAATCAAATCTGTAGAGGTAGATAGCAGGGTGATTATTCACAGACTGACCTTATTGTGAGAAATGGGCACTGTAATAGATAATCAAAATAAATGTAGTTTTGTTTATGAGTGAAAATAGATTTTAAAATAAAAGATATGTCACACTTTTACAATATTTCTAATATATTTAATTATAGCTAGAAACCAAATTTCCAGAAAATAAATAACTTAATAAAATTAACTAACAATAAGGAGGATTTTTTGAAACACAAATATAATATCGTCTTTTCAATAACAATAAACCCTCTTCAAATATAAACTTTGCTAATGTTTGCCCAAACTGTCAAGAATAGGACCATCAACACCCTCTAAAGGTGAAAGGAAATATAATATTTTTGGGGTGAGCAGCGTTAGTAAATATTTGGGTACTTATTGAAATTATTAAAGAATATATCAGTAAGGAGAGAAATTATGTATAGTAAAACGTAAGTTCTATAAAAATCTAGTTTTTTGTTTTTCAAAATGTTACTCCCCATCAAGCAGTAAATTAATTAGTAAAAGTTTTTAAATAATATATTAACAAATATACTAGTTATTTAATTATAGAATTTGATAGTAGCTTTATGCTGACAAGTTAAATTATGTATTTGTGAAAGGTATAAAAATACAAGTATAAATTAATATTGTAGAAAAATAAAATTCGACATTTAAATTTAATACAAATGTTTTACTAGTAAATGAAAGCTTATAAAAATTTGATATGCTTACTGTCTCAACCACTTAAATAGTTGTGTTTATTTAGTAATTGTGAATCTAGTCATAACTCAATTGATAATAATTTTAATTTTTAATTGCTCAAATATTAATAATCTTAAGCTTAATTTATAATTGATTTACAATATGTATCATTGCCTTTTCCTACTTGTTCACAAATTAATATTTTCACTTGTTGTGATAGAATTATTCTCAAATTAGATATTTTTAACATACATCTTATTTTAAATTAGAATAAAAAATATTAACTATTCTATTGTTTTCAATACTAGCTAAACATTTATGTATCCACTCTTTCTTAGATATGTTTCAAGAAAAGAAGAAAAACAAACAAAATAAATATATATTTAAAGAAAACTTCGTGTTTAATAGAATCTCTATTTTATTTGTTTAAATTTCTATATACATACGTATTATTGCGTGAAAATGTATGTTCCATTCTTCCCATAAAAAATGTTCTATATTTATTTTATGATACATCCATATTATTCAAACTCTTCCCCTAACTACCAACACTGTATAAATTCACCTAAAATAAAGTTACAAACATAACACACAATGCTTCAACAACTTCAATTTTTTCATAATTTTTTTTTCAATACATTTTACCCTGTTTAATTAAAAATAGTTTACTATTTCTGCTTCCATTTAAATACAGACACAAACTATGTATACACATATGAATGAAACCGTTAACGTTTATTACATCACAAAAAAATAGTGAAAAAGTTTTTAATTTTCAGGTCAATTTTGATAATCACTTCTTCGATAGATCTAAAATATTTTCAATTCTTGATACATTTTTAACTTAAATGATTGGTGTCTAGAAAAAAATATGTATTTAAATCTTCCTTTACATACAATTTCATAAAGCATCTTATGTGGTGATTTGTCGTAAAAAGTTTACTTCAATGTTTTATACTTGATCAGTTTTTGTTAGTATGAATAATAAATTCACTCGTAAATACAGTTTAATATTTTAGTCTTTTTAGTAAACGTACGATTAATTTCAAACTCATAATTATTAAAAACACCACAATGAGTTTGAAAGATAGTTTTCTTTTACAAATGTTATGTGATTCATGTCTATTGTATTATACTTAAAGTATAATTTATACAAAATATTTGATAAATGTGTGCGTTTTATACAAAAAGAAAAAGTTTGAAATAATCTTATTTTTTTAATACTTAAAACACTATGCAATAAGCTTACATTGTTCCTTTAGTGTTCAGACATCATCTTTATCACAAAATAACTGAGTACAACCTACTACTGTAGATACAGTTGATTCCCGGTAAGTTTTGGTATTTTCTGGCAGTTGACACGCTACTAAAAACAGTTAATCAGGGCACTCTTTGCCATTTTATTTTGTAACTTTGAAATTTATTTATGTAAATCCACTTAACTTGTCAAAGTGACGAAACGTTTTTACTAGGTGAAATATTATGAAATGGGTTTTAAGTATAGTTTTCAACAGTAAAAAAAAATCCAAAGTTACCGGGCATCAACTATTAGTGGACTAACATAAATACGCTCGTAAATTATTATATCAAAAATGTATTTTTTTTACCAATCAATATTTTGTTCATGTTCTTTGTTATTAAGTATTCGCTTTAGGTTCTATCTTCACAGATTCGGAGAACTTCCACCGTATCCCCACTGTGACGTCTCTGGGATCATCCGTTTTCCTCCCATCCTTTCTTTTCTGTCAAATCTCCCCTCCTTCTCCCTCATACCCCTCGTCGGGACTTTCCGTCAGGATGGCCTGAAGCTGGTGTATCGCGTTGTTGCTGATGGATGGCGCCACCCTCTTGACGCTCGCGTCGCCTCTCGACGTCTCAGGTCCTACGATCGTCGTCGACGTACCATGTGATTCAGGTTTGCTTTTAGAATCGTTTAAACTCGACAGTAAGCTATCTCCACTTGTGTTGTTGCTAAAATACGCAGTTGAAGTAGTTTCTTGAGAGGATGTTTTTTTGACGGTGGTTTCAACCATCATCGATTGGATTGGAGCATTGAGGTTCCTAGGCCACCCTGTTTGTATTTCTTTGGGAGGACTTGTAGACGTTGAAACGGTCGATGAAGTGATCGCAGAGCTGGTGGTTGAAGCAGACTCACTCTTGTAAGGAGCTGGAGGGGAAGGGAGATAGGAACTGTCTGGGAACGACCCGTGAGAATCCAGAGAATACGTTATAGATGTTGTTGAGGAGAGATTTTTAGGTGGGCGAGGGTAGCCTTCCACTGTGTATCTAACATCAGCAGGACTGTAATGTTCATAGGAAGGAGGTTGAGTTGATCTCGAGAGAAATTCTGCCTCTCTTGTATACCTACTGCAAGGCGTAGCAGCACTGCCAGTCGTTTCAAGCCTCGTAGGTCGATGATGGGGAAGAGTTCTATAGAAAGCAGTTGGCGTTTGTGTTGGAACAATTGGTGTTGGTAAAGGAATGAGTGTGGGTACTTTAGGTAGGCCGTAGTCCATGGGGTAGCCATCAGTATCCAAGAATCTTCCAGGAGACAAGTGTACATCAGCTGTGTGATGGCGTTGGAACAAAACATCACGGCAGCCTCTTGGTAGTGTGTTCATATGGATCGGATATTGCTGATCAATTAGCTGGTGCCCGATGGACAAAGCGGATCCTGAAGTAGACATCGAGCTTTTTGGATTAGTCTCGTAGTCGTGAATTATGTTTTCCATCGCTTCTTGATAGCTGTTGGGTCCACTATTCTCACGTTCTCCATCTTCTTCACTATTCCCTTCCATCTTACCCTTTCTTCTCTCCTTGCCTACACTCTCAGTATCATTTATTAGATCGGGGTTCTGCTCCAACGAGTAGTTTCTTAGAGAGCGAGGGCTCCCGTATGAAGTGTCCACAATGCCGGATGGATTACAATTATTCCCCAACAGTCCACCCCCACTTCCCGTCGATACCATGATCATTTGGTTCTGATAGCGCTCGCTCATTACTACGATACCATTTACCTTTGGCTGCCCTGAAGATATTTCCATACCCACCATAGTAATCTGATTCCCTTGATTACCCACAAGGGTTGGTTTGCCGTGAGCCTGCTGCTGATTTTGCAAGGCTACGACCTTGCTTCTTTCCTTCTTTCTCTTCCGTATTCTCTGACGATGACACCGGACGATGCACACAACGATTGCTACTATAATGAAGAACGCAAACACAGCAGTTGCAGCCACAATCGTGATGACGTACTCGTAAGGGAAAGCTGATGTCCCAACCACTGTCTCTTCTTTGACCACGATCCTAATCGTGTAATTCGATTGTGACTTACCGGCTGGATTCTCAGCTATACACACGAACGTCCCGTTGTCATCGGTGTTTGTGTTGAAGATGAAAAGTTCACTTTTCTTCTCTTCAACACCCTCTTCTATGAAATAGTACAGATGCAAACCTGGTGCGATGATCGAGTCGTTCTGAAGGATACGCCCTTGAAACCACCACGACACTGTGGCCTCGGGTATGGCTGACACTCGACAGAGCAGAGATATATTCTTGCCCTCGCCAATCTCCAAGTAGAGCGTCGTTGGTGTTACGTCGGGAAGACAAGCGAGATCGCTCTCATCCAGTGACTTAATGGCCACGTCTTTCAGCCGCGGCGGGGTGATACACTTAGGCTCTATAGAATGAGGGATGTTATAATTTAGCAGCCATGTCCTCATTTCAAGCAGCCTACAATCACATTGCCAAGGGTTGTTGTGAAGGTTGATACCATGCAAGGATTCTGGCAAGACGTGGGCACCTTTGATTCCGGTCAAACGGTTCCCATCTAGCTTCAACCATTCAAGACTGTCCAACCCGACGAAGGAGTCCTCCTCAATAGTTTCTAGTTCACACTTACTTAACTCCAAAGTAGTGAGGTAAGATAAATGCTTAAAAGCATTAGATTTTAAGGTATGCAAGGGATTACCACTAAATGTCAACCTCATGAGCGAGGGATAGTCACTGAAAGTGTCACTGGGTACGTTCACTAACAAGTTCTCGGAGAGATCGAGTTCCACCAAGTTTGTGAGCCCACGGAATGCGTGCGAGTCGATATGACTTATCCGACACCTCGTGAGGTATATCCTCTGCAGATGGAGGAGTCCCATCCTCTGGAAACGTTCTCTAGGTAGGATCTGGAGGTTGTTCCCAGAAAAGTCGAGGACCTGGGTACCTTGATCCATCCCGTCTGGGATTGTGATTAGGTTCTCATTTATACACTCCACCGTTTGTTTACCACCTTTCCATTTACACTTACATGACGTTGGACAGGCTAACGACATTCTCCAGAGACATTGCTGCACGATAAGCAGTGTAAAAAGCCACCTATCGCGGCCAGACATCATCAAATAAAAATATAGTAGATCTTAAATTTGAATTGTAGCTGCAGTTCATTTATAAATTTAGTTGTTATGCCACAAACTACATTGTCAAAACTTTTAAAATAATATATTTAGCCACATAAAAACAATTTCTTCACATTTTTCCTTCACTAAAATGTTCTTAAAGTGTTCGTAATTCTAAGTGATAATAAAGTGATTTAAATTTAAACACAAACATTGTCAAGTTATTATTTTTTATTTTCAGCCAATAAGATATGATGTTTCATTGGAAAAAAATAGTGGCAAATTGTAAATTAACGCTAAAAATAATTTACTAGGATTCGTATTTGATACTGAAAATGTTCAGTAAATAACAAAACAACTTTCGTTAGTTTGTTATTTATAACAATATTTTCCGTCCGTTGAAATAATTCCAAGATAGCTTGGAATTATCTGACAATATTTTCCTGAAACTTTCACTTCACATGCTTTATGATGGGTTTTTTTCTAAGTTCACCAATTCTACAAACAAAACATTAAGTCTTCCAATTCTCTATACATTCTAGAATGTTTTCTGTTTACTTTCCTCTACTCAGAGCCATTTCAGCAATAAGATACACAATAAATATTAGCTTCTAATAGAATAGTTTATTTCTTTGTTTCTGATAAAAGACTATTTTTTTAAATCTTCTACATGAAGTTATTTATTTTTATTTGGTCAATGTTTTTACTCTCTTATTTTTTCCTATTGAATTCTATTACAGTTCTCTAGCTCAAGTACAACTTTTCTATGGTTTAGCCTCGTTCATAAAATTCGTAGCTCTAATTAACTTACATATGTTTATTCCACGAGGTGAGTTAACATGCACATAAGGTTTTTTGTCGAATTATCGAGTACTGAATTAATCTTGAAGTAATAATGACTTCAGTTGAGTTTGTTGCCAAGGTGATTCAAAATCTAAGCACTCCATAGGAGACTCCAACGAATCAGGGGACGACACAGTGTTCTGAAAAGAGAAAGAAAGGGGAAAAAAATATAATGAACAATACTTTCAAAATTGAAGGTCTCAGAGATACAAGATGTTACAATAAACTGTAGATATTTTGGAAAGTGAAGGAGTCATTGAATTATTAATAGCTACAAAATAACCAGTTTAGGACATCTTAGGGATGCTTCTAAAAGTTTAGAAGTCGTGTTAAGAGGTGATGGAATGGACTGCTAGTTTAGGAATGTATTTTTTTTAAATATTATTATAAAACGTTTTTGGCCAGTATATGCTTTTAATACCGCGTTTTATACCTGCTCAGGCTATACGCATATGTACTAGTTGTGCTAATGAGTTAGGTATGAAGAATGTTGAAATTAAATTAAGTGTATTTGCATTTACCTTGAAGGAGAGTGTAAAATCATTTATAAAAAGCCACCCTGAGTATATCCAACTGGGATTTGAACCCTGATCTCCCTGTCATTGGCAATCTAGTCTAACATTAGACTGACACCCTAAGCCTTGTGGCCACAGAATCAGGCAGGATATCTTTATTGGACTGTATAAAGTACATTTTTAAGGAAATAATTTATTTATAAATTGTTTAAATTGTGATATTATTTTAATGTTTTAGAAGCTGACCCAATAAAATCATCGATGGAACAATCAATAAATTAAAATATTAGTTCATTTTATATATTAAAACAAAGAGGATATTATGGATATCTTCGATGCAATAAGATGGAGAATATAAGTTTTTCCTTTAAATTAAATACCGAAAGCTATATATCTATGTAAAATTGATAGACTTTGCAGAGTAAAGTTTTAACTGTAAATCCGAGTGAGTTCTTTAAAAAAATGTTAGGAGTACATTTTAGTGCAATGAACAGTTATTAGATAGCAATAGATATAAGCATCGAAATTTTAATGGGGGGACATGTTTTCAAACTTTTGATTAAAAAAAACAATTTTTAAATATTCTTTGTACTTTCATATTTATTAAAACATTACAAATTATAACGATATAAACCATGATAATATAATTATTTTGGAAGATGTATAGTATAGCATAATGGTTTTTATCAAAGATTATACTTTGGTTTCAGGGTTTAATTGAAAATAATTTTTTTCATTTATTTTTTACCTTCCATTAACCCTGAAATTTATATAACCTGCATTGTTTAGCAAAACTTTTTTGAAACTCTGCATAAATAACACAAATAAACAGCATTAAAAAATAGAATTAACAATAAATATTTAAAATTTATGTAATCCTCAATCCTCTTTACAGAATTAACTTAAAAATAGGTATATATATATATTCCATACAAGCTGGTTAAAATTGTATCTGCTTTGAAAAATAACCTCTTATCATATAAAATATGTTTATTTCGATATCAGTCCAATACTTGAGTTTCAATTCTTATATCAGTGAAAGTATAGAAACGTATGTACCAGCTTCAGTGGCCGAAAAGTCTAAGGCGTCACTCTCATGTTATGCTGGCTTACCGATGGCGGAGAGATTGTATTTCATACCCCGGTCCTATCTACCGAGGTAGTTTTTTCCTAAATGGTTTCCATTGACCTTCCACGCAAATGTAGGTAAATTAATTCTAAAATACTTCCTTTCCGAATAGAGTAATTATATGATCTGAAAAGATAGTATAGCACAGTGATAAAAAATATATATATATCGTATAAAATATTGATATTGGTTAAAATAATTAAAGCTGTTTTAACCTCCTTTATCTTTGACCACATCATAAACAGAAAATCGGAATAAAAAATAGATGGACAATGTTCCAAGTGAATCTGTTAGAATTTAACTTTAACTCACCAACCCATTAATAAATTTAGCATATTTTATCAGCATCAGTAGGCACGTGGACTAAACATTTGGTACGTGAAGTATGATTTTCTGACTTCCTATTATTGGTAGATCAAAGTTGGAATCCAGACAGTCATTAAATTGCGTAAGTTTTTTTCATGATTTTCCAACCCCACTTCCCCCACGTATGATATCGTAAGTTTTTTAAACCCCCAACCCCTCTATTAAACGTATTTTTATTATATGGTAAATAATAATAATATTTTAGCACCGCGTCTTACTACCCGTTTGGGATATGGTAAATAATTATGGAAATAATATATTGAAATAAATAGGCATACTAGGGAAATGCAGAATGAGGTAGTTTCCCTTTGATTTCCAAACTGACAAAAATGGTAGGTACTATGGGCTATGGCAGAGTGGTAAGTCAAGCCAACAGAAGGTGCTATAGCACATCATTCTGCCAAGCCCACAGATGGTGCTATAGCACATCATTCTGCCAAGCCCACAGAAGGTGCTATAGCACATCATTCTGCCAAGCCAACAGAAGGTGCTATAGCACATCATTCTGCCAAGCCAACAGAAGGTGCTATAGCACATCATTCTGCCAAGCCCACAGATGGTGCTATAGCACATCATTCTGCCAAGCCCACAGATGGTGCTATAGCACATCATTCTGCCAAGCCCACAGAAAGTGCTATAGCACATCATTCTGCCAAGCCCACAGAAGGTGCTATAGCACATCATTCTGCCAAGCCCACAGATGGTGCTATAGCACATCATTCTGCCAAGCCCACAGATGGTGCTATAGCACATCATTCTGCCAAGCCCACAGATGGTGCTATAGCACATCATTCTGCCAAGCCCACAGATGGTGCTATAGCACATCATTCTGCCAAGCCCACAGATGGTGCTATAGCACATCATTCTGCCAAGCCCACAGATGGTGCTATAGCACATCATTCTGCCAAGCCCACAGATGGTGCTATAGCACATCATTCTGCCAAGCCCACAGATGGTGCTATAGCACATCATTCTGCCAAGCCCACAGATGGTGCTATAGCACATCATTCTGCCAAGCCCACAGATGGTGCTATAGCACATCATTCTGCCAAGCCCACAGATGGTGCTATAGCACATCATTCTGCCAAGCCCACAGATGGTGCTATAGCACATCATTCTGCCAAGCCCACAGATGGTGCTATAGCACATCATTCTGCCAAGCCCACAGATGGTGCTATAGCACATCATTCTGCCAAGCCCACAGATGGTGCTATAGCACATCATTCTGCCAAGCCCACAGATGGTGCTATAGCACATCATTCTGCCAAGCCCACAGATGGTGCTATAGCACATCATTCTGCCAAGCCCACAGATGGTGCTATAGCACATCATTCTGCCAAGCCCACAGATGGTGCTATAGCACATCATTCTGCCAAGCCCACAGATGGTGCTATAGCACATCATTCTGCCAAGCCCACAGATGGTGCTATAGCACATCATTCTGCCAAGCCCACAGATGGTGCTATAGCACATCATTCTGCCAAGCCCACAGATGGTGCTATAGCACATCATTCTGCCAAGCCCACAGATGGTGCTATAGCACATCATTCTGCCAAGCCCACAGATGGTGCTATAGCACATCATTCTGCCAAGCCCACAGATGGTGCTATAGCACATCATTCTGCCAAGCCCACAGATGGTGCTATAGCACATCATTCTGCCAAGCCCACAGATGGTGCTATAGCACATCATTCTGCCAAGCCCACAGATGGTGCTATAGCACATCATTCTGCCAAGCCCACAGATGGTGCTATAGCACATCAGTCTGCCAAGCCCACAGATGGTGCTATAGCACATCAGTCTGCCAGGCCCACAGATGGTGCTATAGCACATCAGTCTGCCAAGCCAACAGAAAGTACTATAGCACATCAGTCTGCCAAGCCCACAGGAAGTACTATAGCACATCAGTCTGCCAAGCCCACAGGAAGTACTATAGCACATCAGTCTGCCAAGCCCACAGGAAGTACTATAGCCCATCAGTCTGCCAAGCCCACAGGAATTACTATAGCACATCAGTCTACCAGGCCCACCAACGGACACTACAAGAAACAACTTCACTCCATTCATCAAAGTGATTGGCTGTAGGTTGAATGTAATTATTAGCCTCTTCATATCTCCGCACTCTCATATTTGTCAGAGCCACAATTATTGAGACTGAAACAGATCAATGATAGTAACAACTTGTTATAACCTATACCAGAAGGTAAAGTGCATTGTAACTCACTATTCTGAGATAGATCAATGAGAGGAACAATCTGCCCTAGCACATACCAGAAGATATATTGTATAATAATTAAATATATATACACATTTAATTATTTATTTGCAAACATTATATCTGACCAGAAATAGATCTAAGACTATAAGTTGATAAAAGTAAATAAATGTGAATAGTGTATTAAATACGACGAGAAAGTACTTAGTTATGTTTCCCTTCCACAAGTATTAAATCAGATACTGAGGAATAATCCACCCTTGACTTAATTTATAATTTTGTTTTTCCCTGCACTGCATCTAAAGGAAGCTATAATGATAGATCTCAAACACTTTCTCATTATGTACGGCTTCTGCTACCATGCTCCATGTTAAACCGAACAAGTTTGTATTGACAAAACTGATTAGGTATGAATTATTAATTCCAAACAGACTGTCTGCTGGTGCGACATAAACCCTCTCTTCCCCTCTCACGCCACCACCTCACCCCACAACACCCCCTCCAGCCCTTCACTCGACCATATATTACAGTACATACAAACGAACGTAATCCCAAAATTAGATTTTTGTACATGTCACCTTGAGGTTTTCAACCAAATCAGTGCATTATAATGTTGAATTTATAAAACTGTGTGCTGTGATTCATTCTGACAAACTTGTCAGCTAGTGGTCTAGGGCTTTAATCCTTCTCTTTTTAGAAATATGAACATGCAGAACTGAGATCTGCATCCCCACATTGACCTATATATACATATATATACATATTCATATATATCTACACATACATACACATACATATATATATATGTTTATATATATATGTTTATATATATGTTTATATATATATGTTTATATATATATGTTTATATATATATGTTTATATATATATGTTTATATATATATATGTTTATATATATATATATATGTTTATATATATATATGTTTATATATATATATGTTTATATATATATATATATATGTTTATATATATGCTTATTTATATATATATGTTTATATATACGTATATATATATACATATATATAGATGGAATACAAATAAAAATTAATGCTGTACTCAGCATATAACTAACCGTATTGCCAACTAAACAGATATCTATATGTTTATATATATACGTTTATATATATATACGTTTATATATATATACGTATATATACATATATAGATGGAATACAAATAAAAAATAATTCTGTACTCAGCATATAACTAACCGTATTGCCAACTAAACATATCTATCGCACAAATGAAATACTTAATTTTCTAGTCGATAACTAATTTCAAACTCTCTGAGTGAGCATTGTTCCTCAGTGAATCCTAGCGTGTATGTTGTCTCTCTCAGGTAAACTAGCGAAAATAAACACTGGCGTGGGAACGTGGACCTTGCGTGTCCACGCATGCGCAGAGCAAAACACACAATACAAACGGCCGCTTTGTAGCAAGAACGTGCCAAATACAATTAAAACTGGAACTAGAAATAAAAAGATAAATATATATTAGTGGATCGTTGCAGCGATGGCTAAGGTTACGGCACTAAAAGGTATTCTAAGATTTTAACTGGGAAAATATCTGTATAATAAACCTTCAATCGACTTTCTAATCAAAGGTTTACTCGTCAAAGGCTATCAACTTTGCATACATATTTAGCTTTTGGTGTTTAATTTGAATCAAAGGGTACATTTCCCCCTTCGTGCCAAGATGAAAACCTTAAAGCGTCTCCTCCCACAGCTCTATAAGTATTTGTTGCACCAGACAACTCGGGTAATAATTGATTTTTATTTATTACTAGCTTTTACCCGTCGCGGCTTCGCCCTCAATAATTTATAAAATCTTTTAATATTTAACTAAACTTTTAAATAACAATTTAAAGTAATAATTGATAACTCAAATAATATTTATATTTCTTTTACTACGAAATATTATATATAATATTATATAATATATCTTATATACGAAAAGTTTAAACATTGGTATTGTAAAATTAATGTATATGAAAATTTTAAACATTAGTATTGTAAAATTAATGTAAAATCAAAGGTTGTGAATAGTCCTATTTGTTATTCCAGAACATACTCTACTAACGTACAAAGTTTCATTCGAATCCGTTCAGCATTTTTAGCGTGATTGAGTAACAAACATCCAAACACACAAACTTTCGCATTTATAATATTAGTAAGAATTTTAACCAAAGAGAAAAAGTATATACAACTATACACAAATCATGGTTTCCATGGTGATTTACACTAAGACAAATATTGTAAAGAAGAGCCACCACCCACACAAAGAGGGAAGAGATGAGAAATTAGCTAGAGAATATTTGTTTTAGTTTAAGCCTAATGTTTTTGCACGAATCCTGTAACTATAACTTTAAAATGAGTGTCCGTTTGTCAAAATCGGTTAAGTTGCTTTCTCGTAATTTCAATTATCGGCTATGGGCTTGTCAAATTATATATGAGATAGTACGTAGAGAGAAAAAGAGTGAGAGATTGAGTAAATGTAAGAGTGAGTGGTGAGTGAGTGAGTGTGTGAGTGATTATGAAAATATGATTATTAGTGTTAGAGAGTGAGTGTGAAAGAGTGAATCAGAGCTAGAGAGAGTGTTAGTGAAAGAGAGAGTGTTTGTTAAAAGGATTGAGCTGTAAAGAGACAATGTGTGAGTGTGTGAGTGTGTGTGTGTTTGGGCGCGTTTGTGATATATATATATATATATATATAAAAATGCTGTGTGAAAGAGAAAGTTTTGTAAAATAATAGTTTGTGTGATAGTTAGTATGTGAGAAGGACGCGTGTGAAATATTGTGTGTGAGGGATAAAGAGTGTGTGTGTGTGTGTGTGTGTGTGTGAAATCGATTGTGTGGGAAAGAGTTTGTGTGTCGTGTCGTGGCGTGATGCCAGGATAAGCAGAGTTAGTTTAAACTGTACCTGTGAACTTTTCTCGTCAGACAGTAGAACATTAATCGGTCAGGTGATTGAATCCAATACTTTCCCGTAAAAGATACGTAGAGCATAGACAACGTATGATTGGTCAAATGGGGACTGAGTGGAGAAGAATATTTCACGTGTACAGTTTTAACAAGCTGTATTTACCCTAATCAAATGGGGACAAACAAGAGGATAACATAACACAGGTACAGTTTTAACAAACTCTGCTTACCCTGGTCAAATGGGGACAAAGGTGGATAACATACCACAGGTACAGTTTTAACAAACTCTACTTATCCTGATAAAATGGGGACCTAGTGGAGAAGATTTCACAGGTGCAGTTATAACAAGCTCTTTTCACCCTGGTCAAATGGGGACAGAGTGGGAGAGAACAGATCACAGGTGCAGTTATAACAAGCTAGGCTTAACCTGGTCCAATGGGGACTGAGTGGAGAAGAACATTTCACAGATGCAGTTTTAACAAGCTCTTCTTACCCTGGTCAAATGGGGACTGAGTGGGGAAGAACATTTCACAGGTGCAGTTATAAAAAGCTCTGCTTAACCTGGTCAAATGGGGACTGAGCGGAGAAGAACATTTCACAGGTTCAGTTTTAACAAGATCTGCTTAACCTGTTCAAATGGGGACTGAGTGGAGAAGAACATTTCACAGGTGCAGTTTTAACAAGCTCTTCTTACCCTGGTCAAATGGGGACTGAGTGGAGGAGAACAATGTCTTTAACTGAGCTGAAGGGCTGTTAAAGTGCACCCACATTCACCATTATAGAATTCCGAGAACCCCTCCTAGGGCACAAGAAATCCAGACAAAACGAGACTGACACCTCTGAACGTGTTTCCACCTATGCGGCTGTTTCGTAACCCTCGTTCTTAAGCACGTAAATTGCACACCGCGAATAGAACGCAGTGTTTAATAACATAGTATCTTATTTATAGAAGAAAAAGTGAGTATAGTAGTATTTAAAACCCCGACTACTAGTCCTCCATTTATGGTTTTATGATGCAGGTGTTGGGGTAAGAGAAGTAGGGTGGGGGAAGCATTTCAGAATCAAGTGTTTCATTACCATCTCCAGGTTCAAATTTGAGCGTACCTTAATTGGAGCTGGATGCCTGGGAATCCCATGAGGAGGAAGGTTGCACGTTTTGTGATGGTTATAGATTGAGGAGGGTTGGAGGGCGAGAGGGGGATGAAAGTTTGTTTGTTTGTTTGTTTGTTTGCTAGTCTAGATCTAGGTCGGCGTCTGCTAATTGAAACGTGGCCACCGGGATTATGCAGACGTATATTTACAAAGTGTGTATTTGAGATGGAAACCATCTTGTTTTTTAACCCCTTTGTATAGATTTACCCACTTCGTTGATCAAAATGTCTAAGGCTTCGCTCTCGTAATATACGAGACTACCAATGTTAAGGAGATCAGGGTTTGACTCACGGGTGCATATACTAAGGTTTGTTTTCCTAAATGTTTTCCATTTTATATTTACGCAAATGCGAGTACACTATATCTTTATTCAACCTTACGAATTCTTAGCATATAATAATTATTATTAGCTCATATTCGTATAGCTCAAACGGGTATTAAGACATGGGGCTGATATATAAATATATAAATAAAAGGTTGTATGATCACATAACTCTTAATCTAAAACCGCTATTATTTTTTTTAAATAATCAACATTTCTAACCAAAATTACTTATTCACACGCTTACGGGTATGGGAAAATTCTTTTATGGATTGAATGCTTTTTATTCGCTTGAAAACCACTTATTTTGAGTGTACAACGACTTACTACCCAACTGGAAATTTTGAATATCCACACAATCAGGGTAGGAATGGTAAAGGCAGCTGAAAGAAATTTGCACCCACATTAGAGTGGAGAGGAACTTAGGAAACCACGAGGGAAGTAAAATGTGGAAAATCACTAATATATAGGTAATTTTCCACCTCTTTGGTTTTACATGACAGCTAGAAGAAGCTGTCAAACGCTATCAGTGATTCCAATAATGTCTGAAAGTCACTTTTGTCAACATATTTATAAATAATTATTATTTGCTAAGTATTACTATTATTATTATTATTATTAAAATATAGTATCACTAACTTTTAACACTACATCCCTAATGATTACAGTAGAATTTTATTTCCCATAATCAAATTTAATAAAAACAATTTCTAAATTCATTCTAATCTTTCTTTTAACTCACGTGGAAATTATAAGTTAAATAGAGCGTGAAATTATAGATTAATATTATTATATTCAGTTGTTTATATTTTTCATAACTGGCCTCGCATATGTTTATATATATATATAAAACTTAAATAAACGGGTTGTGATATTAAATAGGAAAAGATATACAAAGTGTTTGTGAAATAATATAAAGTTTAAATTTTGTAAAGAATGTGGGGAATGCCATGCCTCCACCGTGGTTCGGATTCCACGTTAAACTGTAGGTCCTCCATTTTATCTCACAACACCCTACCACTACACATTAGCATAATTGCGTATAACCCGAACGGGTAGTAGGACGCGGTGCTAATAATAATAATAATAATAATAATAATAATAATAATAATAATAATAAATTTTGTAAACACGAGTATCAATAGCGTTCGCCATCCACCGGCAACAAGGTTGCTTACGTCACCAAATAGCAGCATTGCTTGTAATAAAAGGACATATTTTTTTTAGCATCTAAAGGCCACTTTAAATTATATCATGCTTTTAATAATTAATTTAAATCAAACAGAAAACGCAAACTTCAAAACTATACCAACAACAAAATGGTAGTCTCGTAACCAAAAATTAACAATTTAAAATATAATTTATAACAGTGAACTATCGTAAAATTACAATTAATAAAAACCAGGTGCGTGTGTCCACAAGTTTAAGCGAGCAAAATATTTTATAGTTGAGTACTTAGGCGTGTTTATGTAACGGTTAGCGATTTTATTACAAATTTAATAATATAGTATCTTTTTGAATATTAATTCGACTACTTGGTAAACCTTGTGTTCTTTTGTGAATATTAGTTCGGTGTTGTCCTTGGAAAATAAACGGTTATTTAGTGATATTTAAATAATTATTCATCTAATATAATATTGAAACAGCTGATAAAAAATTAGCGAGTGTTTGTCAGTGATCAAAATACATTATTCAAAAATTCAAATCTGTGTATTAAGACTAAAAAATTAATATTTTAATCCCAGGATTGTGCTGTGTTGACCTCTAGGCTAAACCTCAAGTTTTAGGATTTTTATAATATTAAAAAAAATTTTTATGAAGTTTAATAAAAAAAATACTAGCGAGTATTTCTTCAGTGTTGATTAAATGAATACCAGGCTAAGACTTCAAGTTACCAGTTATTGTAGTTTTATTACATATGTATAACTGTTTAAGAATAGTGAATCTAAAATTGATTTAAAAAAAAATTAGAATAGCTTTTGATTTGTCAGTAATCCCTAAAGTGTATTTTTTTTATTTTATAGGCCTGAACATATTTTCTATGATATTTATTTTTGTTTGTTAAATTGAGCATTGCGAGAAACTTATTAAGGAAGATTGGGACCGGGAGATGGATGCAAGTGGATCCACCCACCTAACATCTTTAACCTGTCTGAAGACTCTGAAGAGGACGATGAAGAATATGATGAAGTTCTTAAGACCCCACACTTAAAAGGTACCAGCCATATCATAACTAATATTACTTATTTGTTATACCAGTGTTAAAAAGGTTTATGACAGTATTTTTTTCTCTGTGTGTAGTAATACACTTTCAAATTTTTCAAATTTTTAGTATTAATAATAATCTCATCAAATAGTTATATATAAACTTAAAAAGATATTAGTAAAATTAATTTAATAATAATAGTAACAACTAATATAGGATATATGCTAAAAAAATGTAAATGTTAAATATAGTAGAGAATATTAATAATTAATACTAGGCCTAGCATCAACATAATATCAAGGTCAACAATAAATAAAAATTAATAAAACTGTCATATATGTTTCTTGTATAAACCTTAGTTTTGACTGTCAAAAGTGATAGTTGATAAGAAAATATATTTGCAGTTTATATGGCTCAGTGTTGGGATACATAATTTGGTCTGATAGCTTTTCATGGCTGTCAGTCAGAACCAAAGAAGTGATAAATCTACTGTAGCTAGGATTCATCTTCATAAACATCGATTAGGGTAGATATGAGTCTAACGCCTACTTGTGGGTGGATAGGCCCAAACCTTGAATTTTTTACTGATATACATTTGAGTGGTGCTTTTTTTTATAACTTATTTGAAGCAACCTTTATTAAATACAATTTTTTTCAGTAAACATTAATAATATGTTTCTATATTTTTAGTTTTATTTTATACATAGATATATACATACATACATATATGCATATATACATACATACATACACACATGCACACATACATACATACATACATATATACATACATAAATACATATTCACGCCTTTCCCTTACGGGGTAGGCAAGAAACTGTGCATATGGATTAAAAACAACCCCGTACTTAATCCATCCTAATTTTCTCCTTACTTCCTTCCCTATACTTGCATAATCCCTTCGCCTTAACAGCATCCATACATCAAACCATATATACTTAAAACTCTTAATTTATATATTTTTCACACATTCGTTTACAAAATTTAACATCGTCTTAAATTTATGTTTTATATATGTAGATAATATCTAGTAAAAGTAACTTCTGTAGATAATATGACTTGGCGTATGAATACGTTAGAGTATATATTTTCTAGATGCCCGATCTGTCTATTCATTAGAAGGTTGAGGTATAAGTTATTAGAGTGGATCTTGTTTGTTTATTGTTCATAAAACTGTTCATATTGCTTCTTCCCATAGTTACTTTTTTTATGCACAAGCAATTTAATAACAAAACTAAATTTAAAATTTCTGTGTTTTAAGTTCATCGTCTCACGTCTTATAACGTTGAGATGTATCTTTTTATTTCTGTCAGAGAACATAATAAAATTCATGCATGGAGAACAAAAACTACTCACACACTTCTTGAACACATACGTGATAGCAATTTTCCAAGGGAAAAAGTTTATCACCTATTTTATTATCTGAGAATACAAGTAGCTTAGAAATCTTAGTTTGACATACTTTATTTTGGTTCATGACCTCATTTGAAGGTGAGGATGGGTGAGTGAATATATGTTTATGAGGTACATTCCTTCATATTCAACACCTTTTTGGGGATTGTATTACTGAGAGAGTATGGTATGGATGCATATTTAGTAAATGCAATTATGATGGTGCATGTTAGAAGTAAAGCATACGTTAGAGTGAATGGGGGTTTAAGCGAATGGTTTTGTGTTTAAGATTTGAGAGTGCTGTTATGTGCAGATGATGCTGTATTCACGGCTAATAATTAAAGTGACTTTCGTAATGGGCTAAATCGTTTTAATTTGGTGACAGGCAAAATAGATATTCCTATAAATGTCTCCAAAATTAATATTATAGTTTTTGATAAAGACAGATTAGGAAATGATGGTTAGCTTACTAAAAATGGAAAACAGTTAGAACAAATGAATGATTTTGAATATCTGGCCATAATGATCTGTAAAAATATAAGGGACTATGGTAACATTGACAGATGGACGAATGTATCTCGGAGAGTAGTTGGATGTATGTAGACTATTTCAAAAAAATGGAAGTAGTATTGAAAGTGGTAAAGATGGCAAAATATAAAAGTGGGTTGACGCCAACGCCAACATTATTTTATGGATGTGAAATTTGAGTGTGTCAGGAGAAACACAATAGCAAGGCGAATGTGTTTGGAATGAGATATCTAGGAAATGTATATGAAAAACTCATATTGACAGGGTCAGTAATGAATGGGTGCTGAAGAAGTTCAGTTTGAAAGGACATCCATTAGTTCGATCTAAAAGAAAATTTATGTTGGTTTAAGTATGTTGAGGGGATAAATTTGGATTAATTTATGAAGTAAATAAATCAAGCTCAAGTGTGTGTTGATAAAAAGGAAGGGGTAGGTCATTTTAGACCTGGTTATATGTGGTAGATGAATGTGTAAAAATAGAAACATTAAGAGTTTAAAGAATAAAAGAGCAGGTAATATTCATCGTATGGATGTTGTTGAAGTGAAGGGTCTATACAACGGTAGAGAAGTGTGGAGAAAGTTGATGAGGATAGATTAAGTACGTAGTTGCTGTTTTTTTGAGCTATATGCACAGTTTATTACCTACCCCGTAAGGGAACGGCGTGATTAGGTATGTATGTAACATGGGAAGTCACTAGTAAAAAAATTGGTCACCAATCAACACTTGTGCTTATCAATATTGAAATACATATATTCTAATGGCTAATCAGTCTATAAAAAGCATGGTTGATAATACATAATGGGATGGTCAGTTATTGTACAACATGAAAGGCAGTGCTTCCCAATTTTTGAGCTTTATTCGAATAATTGCTTTATTTCAACATAATATAGTACACATTTAAAACAGTGTGGGCAAAACCAGAAGTTGAAAAACGTAGATAAGTACTTGGGAAGTTGGGTGACAAAGGATTCCTACTGCACTAAAAAAAATTGGGTTGAGGATCACCATGGGCAAGGAAATTTTTAACAAGAATAGTTTACTGCTGACCAGAAATTTGAGTTCGGAACTGAGGAGGAAACTGATGGAATGCTACATTTAGAGCTTCGTGATGTATGTAAAAGAAACTTAGACTTTTAGTAAGATGGAAAATTCATAATTGGAGAGCTTTGAAAGTTGGTGCTGGGGAAGACTTGAGAAGATCAGGTGGACGGACAGGATTACAAATGAAAAAGTCCTAAGAAGGGTGGGTGAGAATAGAACCATTTTGGATGCGATTCTTTGGAGCAAAGTAAACTGAATTGGACACATCCTTAGGAGGAACTGTCTTCTGCAGGACTTCATAGAAGGAAAGATTGAGGGAAAGAGGAACTTAGGAATAAGAAGGATTAAAATACTAGTTGACTTGAAGGAAATAAGAAAATTCTGGAAGCAGAAGGAGGAGTCAAAGGACGCGGCACGTTGGAGGTCTAAGTTTCACTGATAAAAGAAATGGATCTGTTGTAAGACATAATGCCTAATAACAATAATAACAGTAATAATAATAATAAACTGTCAATTAACATTCCGCAAGCAAGGCTAAGATTTTCTTTTTTGAGCTTCAAACAAGTGATTGGCTATAATATATATATATATATATATATA
>CABFVX010000246.1:207470-254876 GCA_902151425.1 Timema shepardi | reverse complement strand
CCGTGGTTCGGATCCCACGTTAAACTGTAGGTCCTCCATTTCATATCACAATCACCCTACCATTACACATTAGCGTAAGTGCGTATAGCCCGAACGGGTAGTAAGACGTGATACTACTACTACTATTATTAATAATAATAATAATAATAATAATAATAATAAGAGAACGGCAAGGATGAATATTAGTTAGAAAGTAGATGGTGTGTAGGCCAATTGAATCATTGGGATAGTTTCTCAACTATAGAATAATATCAAATTATTCTTAAGATAATATCAACCATTAGTTTTAATAGTTTACTGCTCCACGATCGTTCAGATTTGCTTAAAGCTATGATTATTTTAGACCTATAGATTATAATACAATACAGCAATATAATATTAACTAGTTCAAGGAATGTTATCAATAATTATATAACTAAGACTAATACTTAGGACGCCTTTAATTTATTCTTATTCATGTTAAGATGTTAATTCATCACAACTGTATTTAAATATTTATTAAACCAATTAGTTATGTCATTAAAAAAAATACCACAATCACTTTAATATGTTACTGGATATTTTATAGGTTGTTACTGCCTATTTGTTATGTTTAAATACAACTAACATTAAATTCTTACATGACTTTTGTAGCGAATTTCTTACCATATTACAGAAATAGTTTTCAACGACCACTGGACGCAAACTCAGGTACATTATAATAAGTAGATTATACTTTAATCTATATCACATTAGTGTAATGAGTATATGCATCTATTCTCAACTGATGAGATGCGTTGAAAATACTTCTGATAGTAATAAATTCATATTTTCAAATCAAATAATAGTAAATGTTTTCTTAAAGTCAACATGGGTTTGAACTACAAACCTATTTATATCAGTGACTAGTAATGAATTTGTCCATAATTTTAATTTATATTTCCCTGAACTTTCCCAAAAGCTTTTTTTTAAATTGAAATAGAAGTTTTTTTAAAAATATTTTACGTTTTAAAAACTCATTTCAAAATATACTTTGATAACAAAAAATACCTTGTCATAAAACAATCTTCTATGACATACAAAACTCGAGAAAATATTTGTGATATAAGGCTGATACAAACAGAATGCTAAGCTAAGCTATGCTGTGCCGTACTAAGACATTGTCAGTTTGGTTTCACAATCATTGCTAAGTTCTAAGCTAAGCTATTGTCTTCTTCTTTCCCCTCCCGAATTCAGCGTTGTTTCTTTCTGATCTGGTCCAGTGAACTTTAGTTATGATATCATTCTCCAAAATGTTTTGTTTGAGTTCAGATGATAGTACCGAGGAAGAAAAGATGCTATTAGAAGCTGTTTTGGAAGATGAAGAACATTTAGGAGGTGGAGGTTTGACTTGTTCAATTAACGTTTACATTTAAATATGAAGCTTAAATAGAATACTACTTAAATACACGTGAAACAAACTGAAAACCAATCTTCAACTTTACTTTAGCTATTTTCACCAAAACAGCACTGCATCTGTTCAACACGGAGCCAAAAGTTGCCTTAAGCTCATTCTCAACGTAAGATGGCCCGAGATGGGAAATGGAAAAATTGCCCGGACATCAATAGGAAAAAAAACATAGCATGGCATAGCAAAGCATAGCCTAGCTTAGCTTTCTGTGTGAACCAGCTCATTTAAATATATGGTCCGCCATTTTTAGAAAGAGTTAGCAGAGCAAATTATATCTTAGCTTAGTGTTCTGTGTGAATCAGCCTTTAGTGTGGAACATTTTGAAGAATATTTGTTTATAAATCTCTTAACAAAAGAGTTTTGTGACTTTTTTTTAAGTTCGCTAACTAGAACATAAATCTTAAGAAAAAAAAGTTTATTTTTTTTTTGAAAAAAAGTTTTTTTGTTACAATAATAAAACATATAAAAAAAATTCTTCTCTCATGGTAGTTCCCAAAGCATATAATAGAGTAATATTTTTTATAAATTACCTTGCAAATAATTTGCATTTTCATGTTTTAATACGTGCCGTGGTTTTACTCATTTTGTGGAGAAGGCTCGGTTGCATTTTATCCCCTCACACCACAAACCCACATTTCTTTCATGACGCCCATTATGTTGGAGTCACAAGGCCGATAACTCACTCTAGAATGAGGTCACATTTCCAGAACTGCCAACCTTTATTGCATTACACCAGGCGACAATTCAAGACATTTACTGAACAAAGCCTCAGAACAAAAGTAGGGTAACTGTCAACGTCAAATGGAGAAGACAAGAATTTATTTTTTTAAATTGTATTATAGGAACGCCTCCATTGTCATCGGCTTAGCAGTACATTTAAACACCTTGTCTTACTACCCGTACGGGCTTACCGAATTTCACTTTAATAATTTTCGCGGTGACCTGGCGGTCTAGGGCTAAGGTGTCAGACTTCTGTGCTGGCGGCCGGGGTTCAATCCTTGGTCCCGGCAAAGATTTATCTGATTACCAAACCCTTCCTTCACCTCTGACAAGACATCTTATGAATGTGAGGAATGCCAGGCCTCCACCGTGGTTCGGATTCCACGTTAAACTGTAGGTCCTCCATTTCATCTCACAATCACCCTACCATTACACATTAGCGTAAGTGCGTATAACCCGAACGGGTAGTAAGACGCGGTGCTATTTATAATAATAATTTCCGAAACAGTGGCTACGTGTTCTATGGCGTCACTCTCGCAATATACTGGACTTCCAGTGAAGCGTTTGTGAGGGATCGAATCCCGGTCGGTTGTACTTGAGGCGACATTTCCTGAATGGTTTCCAGTTATGCCAACACGAAAATTTAATTTCTTCTACCTTACTCATCCTTAGTCTATTAGTTTAAATATGCGTGTAGGCCAAAGACGTGATTTTCACATAAAAATTAGAAAAATCTTGGGTGTGTGGGTTAAGAATTTGTAAATTTTAAAGGATATATACTTGTATTTGTGTAAATGGAGAGTGAGAAAGCATTTAGGGATTACCTCCTTCAGATGGGATTCCAACACTAATCGATCCATAATCGGACAACCATTCTAAACAAGCTGGACGTTTAATCCGCGTGCACATCGATGCGGATTGAACCAAATTAGTAATCCATGAAGTGAATAGTGATCGTGGATAGTGGAGTAGGTTTACATAATGATGAGTTGCATGCCCAGTAAACATCACCAACCATTGTTATGATAGTAAACTCCCTTACATTGCGGTAGAAAGGACATGAAAAGCGGATATAAGAAATGTGTACCTCATTCAGGCTAGTGACTGACAAACCCCATGGGAAGAGAGAGACCTTTGGGAAAACCTAGACGTAGGCGGGATGATAACATCATAGTGGAGTACGTACAGCCCAAACGGGTGGTAGACGTGGTGCTGATAATAATTATTAGAGTAGACCTGAAATAAATAGGATGTAACGAGGTGGAATGAATAGAACTAGCTCCAGATAGGGATATGGTGTAATGAGGTGATTTGGATAGAACTAGCTCAAGATAAGGATAGGGTGTAATGAGGTGGAGTGGGTAGAACTAGCTCAAGATAAGGATAGGGTGTAATGAGGTGAGTGGGTAGAACTACCTCAAAATATAGATAGGGTGTAATGAGGTGGACTGGATAGAACTAGCTCAAGATAAGGATAGGATGTAATGAGGTGGACTGGATAGAGTTAGCTGAAAATAGGGATAGAGTGTAATGAGGTGGAGTTATGAGGTGAGTGGGTAGAACTACCTCAAGATATAGATAGGGTGTAATGAGGTGGACTGGATAGAACTAGCTCAAGATAAGGATAGGGTGTAATGAGGTGAGTGGGTAGAATTACCTCAAGATATAGATAGGGTGTAATGAGGTGGACTAGATATAACTAGCTCAAGATAAGGATAGGATGTAATGAGGTGGACTGGATAGAGTTAGCTGAAAATAGGGATAGAGTGTAATGAGGTGGAGTGGGTAGAACTAGCTCAAGATAGGGATAGGGTGTAATGAGGTGAACTGGATGGAGCTAGCTTAAGATAGGAATATGGTGTAATGAGGTGGATTGGGTATGACTAGCTCTAGATATACATAGGTTGTAATGAGGTGTACTAGATATAACTATATCTAGATATAGATACGGTGTAGGGAGGTGGACTGGATGGAGCTAGCTTAAGATAGGGATAGGTAGTGAACATATTGGGAACGAACCAAAGAACTTTCGAATTCCCAATGCCATAGAAAGTGTAAGTAAAAATACTCACTATATCAGCAATAAAAATATATTAATTTAATCCTAGCTCTGCAAGTCATAAACTATTGTTATATATTAATTTGTATGTCAATCTACAACAGGTTTATTGTAAAACCAACCAATCCAAGAAATCCTAGCACCTTCAATGGATAAGCTTATAGAATGTTGTAGTTTGTTTGTAAAAAAAACATTCATTCGGCTACTACGTAATAATATATAAATTGTTAGTGAACTAAATTGATTGTATTTTAATAAAATTAAGTATTACAAAATATTTTAATATCCAGCTCACTTAGGTTTTTTCCCACGGATGACAATTTTAAAATTTTCATGTAATCTAGGGCCTTCTGGAGTGTGCGAAATACCTTATAAAATTATTCTATGTGCTTTATTTTATTTTATATTTTTGTTGTGATTGAGGCCTTCAAGACCCAAAATTAGAATCGCAAGTTCAGGTAGAATGGTGTGTACAAATAAATTTACTTTTAAACTTACGGTACATTTTATATAAAAAATGTATATTCCTATTGTTGGAATGAGACTATTTTTTTTAAATGGATATTATTTTTGCTCTTCCAAATATAATTTAATCTTCCCTCTTCTATTTTATTATTAGTTGACAATTGAAACCTTCAGCGCCAATCACATGGTCTAAGTCACTCTCCTCACACTGTACTGAACTAACGGTCAAAATTTTAATCCGAATTGAGAGCACTAGAATCAGTTTTCACTATAAGTTGTTTTACCTTGGGGTGTACCATTTATTTTTTAACGCTAAGGTGGGTGTGTCTTCTAATTTACCTTATTCATCCTGCCTTACCCTTTTTATTTAAACTTCAATAAACGTGGTGGTAAAAGTAATTACTAAAAAGTTTATTTTGAAAATGAAACCCCGTAGGTGAGAGTAAAGTTTTATCACGAAAGGTGTTCAGAAAAATTTAATAAAACTAAAAATATTTTAATACAACACGAGATGGAAAATTGAAAGCTAAATATGTCATCCTTGGCGGAGTGTTTATTTTTGAACATAAACCAAAGCTTAATCAAAGAACCAAAATAATCTACTAAATGTGAACGTGATAGGGTAGGATTGATGTTAGGGGTCACATTTGTAAATATAGCACTGTCCATTCAATTATTTTCATACGGAGAATCCATTTCTACCCTTCACTTTTTTACCTGTCAATAACAAACATGAATCCAAACCAGCGCTATTGAATGAGGCTTTTGATCAAGTTATGATGTAATGGCTATTTTTTATACCAATAGTGAGTCGCTTTATATCGATATGAGGGCTAGCTAAAAATGTAGGGATCACTTCAGTGGCCACATGGTTTAAGGCTCTACTCCAGTAGTAGACTAGATTTCTGATAGTCGGGATATTCAGATTAGAATTTCAGTTGATTGTACTGAGAGTGGTTTTTCCTAAATGGTTCCCAGTTTACCTCCGTGCAAATGCTGGTACACTTCCTTTATATATAACATTTTCTAATCATTAAAACCACTAGCGTAAGTAGTCCATAAGAGTATAAGACGTGAAAAAAAACAACAACAAAAAGGCCTGTAAGGATAGCGTGCCAGATTGATTGAAAGAGTTGATTTGTTGTTTTTTTATTTTCACTTAGATCTTATTAAAATGTGCCTTAAAAACATATTCGGATGAAACCCAAACAAAGTAACCATTTTTGTGTAATTCATAGATGTCATCAGGCCTACTTTTTAATAAATAGTTAAATTAGTCTTAAACATAGCTAGGGACACCCCTTTATTTCCAACTGTAATATAAAATATGACCGATCTATGATCATATCCTCTAGTGATATTATATTTTATCCCCGTCACTGGTGCTCTATGTTTCAATATCACTGACTACTCACTGGTGAGATATGTTTCCATGTCACTGAATGTATTCACTGGTAAGATATGTTTCCATGTCACTGACTGTATTCACTGGTAAGATATGTTTCCATGTCACTGACTGTATTCACTGGTAAGATAAATGTTTCCCCATCACTGACTGTATTCACTGGTAAGATATGTTTCCATGTCACTGACTGTATTCACTGGTAAGATATGTTTCCATGTCACTGACTGTATTCACTGGTAAGATATGTTTCCATGTCACTGACTGTATTCACTGGTAAGATAAATGTTTCCCCATCACTGACTGTATTCACTGGTAAGATATGTTTCCATGTCACTGACTGTATTCACTGGTAAGATATGTTTCCATGTCACTGACTGTATTCACTGGTAAGATATGTTTCCATGTCACTGACTGTATTCACTGGTAAGATAAATGTTTCCCCATCACTGACTGTATTCACTGGTAAGATATGTTTCCATGTCACTGACTGTATTCACTGGTAAGATATGTTTCCATGTCACTGACTGTATTCACTGGTAAGATAAATGTTTCCCCATCACTGACTGTATTCACTGGTAAGATAAATGTTTCTCCATCACTGACTGTATTCGCCGGAAAAAGATAAAACAGTGTACTTGCCTAAAATAGCTTTAAAGGGCCGTGGAGGGAGCTATTTCAAACTGGATGAAGAGGGATATTGTGAGAGGATGAATAGGAAGAGGAGCTAGAGAAAGTTGAAGTGGAATGAATATGGGATTAAAGCGATTAAAGGCTTAAAATGTTGTGTATAGAGTGCGCCCGCGGTTGTCTGCTGGGTTACTAAAGGGTAGGCCACCAACAAGACAGAAAATATTGAAAAGTGGGACGAAGATAGCAGATAGAGAGAGAGAGAAGATAAGAGCTAGTCCTAGAATTAGGGGGGATGATGCTGATGTGGGATTATATAAGGGGGGAAGGAGGGGGATTGAATGGTGGTCTAAATTTGCCTTCTAGCCGGTCACTTGTGTGTTTTTGTTTGAAGTCTAACGATCATTTTGTGAGCCGTAATGTCGATGTATGTGTATGTGTGTATGTGTGTGTGTGTGTGTGTGTGTGTGAATGTGTGCACTCAGGGAAAGATATAAAACTAGCTAAAATCGGGGAAATGAAATGACGTCAGCTCGAGTGGATTTAGGTAAGGAGATAGAAGTGTAAACTTTACAAAGTAATCAAGATAACATATTCTGAAGGGATGAGTTGAAATATGGGAGAAGTTATTCATCACTTTTGTAAATGTTTGTTAAATAGTTTGGTATTATTTTTCAAAAATACTTTCCAATATTTTCTTTTGCGCTGTTGCTGGTTATTCTCTTATTAGAATTTCAGGTTAGAAGTTAATACGGTTGGATTGAAGAAAGTATAAATTAAGAGGATATGAATGAGTAAAGTATAACTTAAAATTGGTAGGATTGAATAAGGTATAAATTAAGAAGGTAGGTTTAAAGAAAGCAGAAATTAAAAATATATTAATGAAGGTAGGTTTGAAGAAAGCATAAAATGTTAGTAATTAACATAGTAGGAATGAAGTTTGTTTCTAAGAAGCTTTGAAAGAAAACGATAGAATCTCAAAGGAAGTGTAATATCATCAACATTTCAGATTGGGAAACCTTTAATAAATTCAGTTTGTCTTCGAATTCTAACCTCTTTTTCAATGGTAAAACAGACAAAACAAAACTATAAAAACTATAAAGCTCATTACAACACTTAAAAGAGTAAGCCACCTATACCTATCTATAGCTAGATCTATCCAGTTCACTTCATTACACCCTTTCTCTTTCAGGTCCATTATAATGTTATCCTCTCATCTACTTCTAGGTCTTCCCAATGGTCTCTACCTTGAACACGATAGATTCGACCATTAATGCTGCATTTCCTTCCCATAGGATCCTATGAGACTTTATCACCCTAGCAATGTATTATTAGTACAGAATATTTAACTCATCATTATAAGGCACCCTCCACACCCAGTAGCCTCCTCTCTGTTTGGACCAAATACCTTCCTAATTATTTATTGTCTTTATTTTACAACATTTTGGTAAAGTCAAAGCTAGTTTGCTTTGTCTTACACTTAACCAATTAAACTGAACACTCTTATAATAACAATAGTGAATATAAAATGATTGTCTAAAATTTCAAATATAATCGTTAAATTACCTCCATCAATTTTTTTTCATTCATTCCTTCATTCATATAATTAATCCATCATTTACTTTTAAACAGTTTTATTTTAAATGTTTACAAAAGCATGAATACTAGATACTCTTAGAAATAATATTCTGTCTGACTGCGGTTTTGAAAGCAGCCAACCCAGTGCTAAAAATCTTGTTTTTGAAAACCCTAAATTTGTTTTCTTCATCTAAGGTAAGAGACCACGTTTCACACCCATAAAAAACAACTGGTAAAAATTATAATATTGTGTATATTCTGAATTATATATTCCTTGAAAGCAGGAGAACTATAAACAAATTATTAACCGAATAATAGCGTGTATTTCTCGAATGTATTATTTTACTAATTTCCACTTAAATACCGTTATTGTAGTTAAAATTATTCCTAAACATTTAAATTCATTAACCCTGTCAAATGATATGTTATTCACCGTAATCTCTAGACTAAAATCCTCAATCGGTGTTCTCTGTGTGACCAAATAATTAATATATTCAGCGTTCACTTCTAAAACCTAATTTCTTACGAGCCCTTAATAAAGTTTCTGCATTTCTTGCAACAGCTTCCTTACCAATAAACAACCGAGCTAAATCATATGCGTATGCTATTAGTGTATCATTTAATGTAAACCCTTCCCAACTCTCCAAATTACCCTAATATCATATTATTAAATATTATATAAACACACGTTTCATCACTGTAAAATATATTTAAAATTCTTCCGTTTCTCTCTGTATCTTGCTCCACCTCTTACTACCCGTCCAGTCTATACAAATTTTGCTTCATCAATGATTTAGGGATGAGGAAAATATTAAAAAGGAAAAATGTATTCGCATTTTCATTAAGGGAAAGTGGAAAGCCAATCCTCCCTTTTTATACGTAGCTGGAATTCAAAATCCGACCCTCCCCTTCCATCATCGGCATCGGCAAACAAGACTAGATGAACTTTACATTTATACCACGTGACTACCGGTGTAGGTAGTGCCTATACTATTTTTTCATATGAGCACAAGATCAAAACACACAAGAGTATGTACATGTACGCTTACAATATGTATATATCATCTGAATTAATAGGTGCGTGAACTAACTATGAGGTTCTTCTAGTTGGAATAACTGGTGGTAGTCTTAAGGTTTTGACCTTAGTTATGTGAATTGCTGATTTTCTTACGAACGTATGAGCTAATATGAAGCCAATATAGGATTTACCAGTATTTATATTTAATTCGGTGAGTTTTAAAGATATAAACTTAAAACAAAAACTATCATTCTCTAATTATTTCTAAAAAATAATCTTATATTGAAACAACTTTCTTTATCTATGAGTGGTATTTATGTAAACGTATTTTTTTTAATCGTTTACAGCTTAGGCTATTTTATTTAACCCGCCTCGGTGGCGTAGTTGGCTAACACGCTTGTCGTGTTGAGCTCGACTGCTGACGACGGGGAGATCGAGGTTCGAATCTCGGTCGGGTGAACTGGGGGTGGTTTTTCCTAAATGGTTTTACACTCTCCCTCCACGCAAATGCGGGTTCACGTCCTCTGATTCAACCTTCCCAATTACTAATCCATTAGAGTAATTAGTACTTAAAGCGTATAACCCAAACGGGTAGTAAGACGTGGTGCTAAATATTATTATTTTATTTATTCAAGAGCCAGGCCCATAGGAATCTTACTGCCAGTGAAGCAAATGTCGATCTAGAATAGCAAACCAGATAGTTAATTTTGAAATGTCAATCGATGCTGTCCAAGTGCTAACAATAGAGTGAGCGTTTATTCTCATCAGAGGAATAGGGGAAAAGCTATGAACGGGTAAAACCGAGAACATTCAGGGTGTACCGCTGATTTTATCCCCTCTTATTCCATTTCCTACATTGGTGTTTAGAAGTGTGATAGTGCTTATGTGCGTCAAGTTAAGATACAGCCCGATTCACAAAAAGGCTTTGAAATCGCCAAGTAGGCAATATCGTTAATATACCATACTACACTATACTAAAAAGGTATTGGGAAGTTAAAGTAATCTCAAATGTGATGAAATATTTCAAATTTGAACATTTATTTTATCTACGTACATTTATAAAAGATTTAGACAATGACAAGGTTTTAACGTAGGGTAATTTCCCTTGTCAAATAATGCTATTCATTACTACTTTCTAACAAGAGAAAAAAAAAGGATTTACCACATAATCCGATTGTAATTCATTTTTGGGTTCCACTTTTTTTTTATATATATCCAACCATCGTTTGAAACAAAGTTGGGAATTTTGAAAGTGGAAGTTACCTTACTTTAATGTACGTTGATATCTAGTCCGGTTTTTTTCATAAGTAAAATTTAAAAACATAGAATTTTGGGTTTATTAAATCCCAGACTCCCATTTGAACAAACCATTGTGTGGGGCTGTCTGTAGTCACCGAAGTTTTAGCAATTAACCATCTGCAAGGATTATTTCAGCGTTCGTTCTCTTTAAATTGGTGGCGCATCTAGCGGAAGAACAGGTAACTATGACTCAAAAGTTTAGGCATTTAAAAAAGAACGATGGAAACATTTAGTTTTACAGTTTTTTTAAATAATAAAAATATATCGAGAGGGACTTTCTGTCGAAGATTTAAAGTTTTATTGTTTTAAAATCCAATTATAAAACTTCTATTTATCTCATCCCGTCAAATAAAAATGCAATTCAAAAATATTTTTTCCTATATAGCTTGTATCTGTAATCTTATCATCGTTTGTTCAGAAAGCATTCCGTAAATACAAACTGTACTAAAACATTTTTCATTTAGAATATCAGTTTCATTTTACTAATAATTTTTTTAAATAAATTGATGGTTTAAAATGATCAAACACGCCTCGGTGGCGTAGTTGGCTAACGCGCTGGTCGTGTTGAGCTCGACTGCTGAGGATGGGGAGATCGAGGTTCGAATCTCGGTTGGGTGAACTGGGGGTGTTTTTTCCTAAATGGTTTTCCACTCTCCCTCCACGTGAATGTGGGTTCACTTCCTCTAATTCTACCTTCCCAATTCCTAATCCATTTGAGTAATTAGTACTTAAAGCGCATAACCCGAACAGGTAGTAAGACGCGGTGCTAAATAAATAAAATAAAATGATAAACTTTAAATTTTTAACATCTAATATTTGTATTTGAAACTTGTATTGTTGATTAATATTACAATGTGTATAACTAGTCATTTTTATTCATAAATGCTGTAAATATAAGCAAAGTTATTAATTCATATTGATAATCTATTAAAATTTAAAGGGAACTAAATACTCTTATTGTAATAGAAATTTATTTTTACCATTTTTAAAATAAAAGTAAATTTTTTTTTATGTAATAGCAATCACTCAAGTCTTTTTAAAGTGAATTAAAAACCGTTATACACGATTATACGACAAGCTATTAATTTTAATATTTCTGGCCTTTACTGCACAAGCTGAAAGTGAGTTTAACTACAGGAATAATTTAAGATTGTGCTTTAAATTTATCAAAAATTTAAATAGACATAAAAACGACGATAGCATTGTTTGTACTCATAAAATGTTAGGTAATTTTATGAAAGCTATTAACTTGCACACATTCAAGAATTAATTACGTTATGTCAGCAGGAGACTCATTTTTATTCACATGAAGAGTACGTAACGTCGAATATGAACATAGTTCGAACCCCGTTTAAGCCTATTCATGCTGTTTTTCCTGAAAGATTATATAATTACTACATCCCCTTTATGCGAATACTAGTGCATTTACTAATAAAAATTATTTTACTCATTTCAACCCCATTAAATAACATCAATTAGGGTACAGCCCTGATAGACTAGATAGCACCAATAAAATTTTGCAATTAGGCTAAATATTAATAAATATATTAACACTACGCGAGTTTGCTCTTTTCTGGAATGAAAATAAAACTATTTTTCATGGCCCTATATATACAAAGACTTATAAAAAGAGTTAAAAAGTTAAAATGTTACACTTTAACATACATGCATCTTTAATCACGTCATTCCCTTATGGAGCAGGTAGAAAATGTGTATATACCACAAGTACAGCCATTTATTAGTCTTGCCCTGAGCACTGTTCCTACAAACCAGAACTACAAACTGTAGAAACTGCCTTGCCGACCAATATACCGTTTCCCTAACTCTACAGATATAAAGGGCACGGACAGACTGGGTGAGCGAATAAAATATAAAATATAACACATTGGTTGTAATGAGAGGCGGCCAGACTGGAGCGAGCGACTAAAAGATAAAATAGAACACATTGGTTGCCATGAGAGGTGGCCAGACTGGAGCGAGCGACTAAAACATAAAATAGAACACATTGGTTGTCGTGAGAGGTGGCCAGACTGGAGCGAGCGACTAAAAGATAAAATAGAACACATTGGTTGCCATGAGAGGTGGCCAGACTGGAGCAAGTGACTAAAATATAAAATATAACACATTGGTTGTAATGAGAGGTGGCCAGACTGGAGCGAGCGACTAAAATATAAAATAGAACACATTGGTTGTAATGAGAGGTGGCCAGACTGGAGCGAGCGACTAAAACATAAAATAGAACACATTGGTTGTAATGAGAGGTAGCCAGACTGGAGCGAGCGACTAAAACATAAAATAGAACACATTGGTTGTAATTAGAGGTTGCCAGCCTGGAGCGAGCGACTAAAACATAAAATAGAACACATTGGTTGTAATGAAAGGTGGCCAGACTGGAGCGAGCAATCGCGCGCGCTTGAACCGGCACAGTCTAGTTTACAGGCGCTAGGCAATATTATTGTTTGTTGGTTCATTGAGTGCTGGAAAAACTTCTCAATTTGACATGATATTTGACTTTTTTTTATAATTACCTGTAGGTTTAGCACACTTGCTACTAACAACCTAATTTAAATGGTACGATCATAAACCATACCTATATACTTATGTGTTTGTGTGTGTGTGTGTGTAATACTGAGATGTTATAATACTTCAATATTACAAACAAAGTAGGCCTTTACAAATAAGAATCACCACTATCATGGAGAGAGGATTTTAAAACCACAACAATAAATCAGTTGACAAAAACCCCCCTCAGTACACTGAGCTAAGATTTGAAACTTTGCCTCCTCGTCGACAACTATCTAGAGCTATCTTCTAATCACGTTTGTCGGTCTGGCCTAACCCTAAGGCGGCGCACTGGCACACCAGAGCAGGGGAATGTTTCCTACTTTTTTTAAAGTCTAAGATCCGTATACTTGGGTAAACCTTTTTTTGAGCTCTTATAGACTCATCAATAATACTTTGATCTCCACTCAACTCTTGCTTTAATTATTTTTATATTTTATATTATCTTATCGTTATTTCATAAAATAATCCATCCTTAAATTCAAGGTTTTTTAGATACGCTCAAATATTATTTGAAATCGTTTGATATATTATTTGTATATTTTCTTAGGCCATCCACTGAAAATTTCTGCCAAAACCTTGCATTGGCAGACCCCTGACTAACAGCCCGGGGAAACAAAAGATAGCTGGTATCGGAGCTTAGAAAGATTCTTTGAAAATCAAATGAAATCATTTAATAGGAGGGGTCATGGTACAAATTGTATTGTCATTTGTATTTTCCCACTAACCTGTTTGTTCTCCTAATGCTGGATAACTACACGCAGTAATATTATAAGCGTATTGGGTTTCTGGTATTTACAAATTTCTTTTAGACTATTTATGGCCTTAATAGCTCTTGTTAAAACAAACATGCTGATAAAACAGTCATATTTTGATAGTAGGGGCAATACATAATACATCTTAAGCCATATCTGGGATAGAACCAGTGTTCTTACAACCTAGAAGTAATTTTATTACCAACACAGCCCCGTAAATTGACTGAAAATCTTCTCTTAGAGTAAATAAAATGGCGTTTTATATATAAAAAATGGGGTATTTTCATCTTTTTTTTCCCCTCCCAAAAACACTGCCCATACCACCATTACATTTCTCTTCTCTCGTAAAATATGTCGCCCAAACCTTCGATATTCATCTTGAATGACGACGTCGTCGCTACCATTGTGTCCGGACGACGTGTTGGTTCTAATCAGGCCGTGGTTCACTCATGCATTCCTTCTCTCACACCCTTTTCCCTTCTCTTTTCCACCTCCTCTACCACTTTCTCTCATAATATTGTATTTCCCTTTTACTGTGTTCGAAAACCTCTCTCCCTCTTTTCTCTCTGTTTTCGAGTTCCTTTGTGAACCATCCTATCCTTACTCGTGCGTCACAAGGCATTCTAATGTTTATCTTATTTTGTGTATCTATCTATTTCTCTCTCCATGGCCGTCTCTGCCGCGCTAACAATCTGTGAGTTTTCAATCCCACACTAATGATACAGTAGATGAAACATTTCTAATTTAAATACCTTGTAGTTAAAACTACTGTACTTTGCGTTGGCGCTAGTGTAGTGGCATTGTTGTAGTGTTGCACTCTTAACTAAGAGATAATTAATTAATATTCTCTTGCCTTAATCCTCACTGTCTGGTTACTTGTTAAATATAGTTCGAGTAAAAAAACATAAACTAGTATTTGATGTTTTTGTTTGTTTAACAATATACATATCATTCAACACATGCACGTGTAAATAAATATCTGACGTGAGATGATATAATTAGTTTGTACATAACATATATAATCCATTCACCGTAGGAATTGACTTTTGAAAGGCCTTTTTCCCTACCATAAATCTACTATATAGTAGGATATTGGCAGGAAAAAAGACCTTTCAGAGAGTAATTCCTACCGTGAATGGAATATATTATCCCTAACGGATAGAAATAAACAATTTGATTAATTTTTTGTCTTATAACTTTATACGTCACGCTTCAGTTAATGAATTTATATTTGTTTCATTTCTACCCATGATGATACTGTTTGAATATAACTTAATATTGCCTGCTTAGGTGGCCGCGTGGTCTAAGGCATTACGCTCGCAATAGATTAGACCAGTTTTACCAAAATGTTAAATCAAAGGAGCACTTATAAGATACAAATTAAATAATTGAGTCCTAAAAAAAAGTTTTTACCTAGTATTATGAACATTCGATAACTACAGTTAAATTCTACAAGTATTTAAAAGGATAAAAACAAACTAAAAGCATCACATAATCTGTCTAATCCTTTGGCAATTGTCCTTTATTTAGATTCGAAAAAGTTGGCAATTCTAATTACTGATTCTATTTTAAATTGTAGAAAAACCAATAAATAATATTCTAAAACTGTCTCAGGGAGCCTGAGAAAACTGAAGTAAACTTTAGAAACCAGTGAACAGGACGGCTAATGATGGGGAGATCAGGGTTCTTTTCCCGGTAAGGGTAGTTTTTCCTATATTATTTTACTCTCTACCTTCACACCAATATGGTCCTCTAATTTCAGCATTCCTCATCCTTAACTCATTAACATAATTACTACATATGCATATAACCTGAAAAGGTAGAAAGACACGGTGATAAAAATAAATCTAAAAACTACCTGACAAGTTTGAATATGATATTCAAGAACGTTTAAAGCAATAGTTCGGAGCAATCTGTTATTTCCGAAGCATTTGCCATATTTTCAAACATAGGATGAACTTTAATTGTGTTTGCACCGTAGTTTAGCAATAGATAGGCTATTTCTAGTGCTGCGGCATCTTCGAGCTTTAGTGTTAGCAACTAATCACCTAACAGAAAACTGTAAAAAGTATTTTTAATACTAAATAATTAAATAAACACGTAGAGGCTGATAGAAAAAAAAAGAGGTATTTAAATTTAATAGCAGCTTGAACTTTGAATTTGCCTTCAAGAAAATTAAAAAGGTTTAACTCCCTATTACATATCTAATATGTACCATCCAATCTTTGCATTTTTATTATTAAATATATTTCCTTTTATATTTATATAAAGCTTAATATGGCATGACCTTTTTACCAATGTTATGAGAAAAAAGACTTGGAAACTATTTTTTAAGAGTTTTTTCCTTCTTTTGGCGTCATAAAAAGTATAGGACAAAACCTGTGATGTTCTCAGCAAAACTTATTTTAAAGTGACATAAAATATAAAACGTAGACTATAAGTATATCCATAGTGAGCTAATAGTCTAGTTCTAAACTGGAGGCTATTTATTTCAAGAAATGCGGAATGTTTGCAGTTTTTAAGGGTAGACCAAACTCATCACATTTTTTCCCCACCTCTTTTCACAATGATATTTTAGTGGCTATATAAAACCAAGTCCTATTATTATCATCCGGCTATCACAGACGTCTATGGAACTTTTTTAAAACTAAGAAAGGACAGGGACTAATATCTATAACATTTTAATTTCTCCAAAACCTTATTTTGTTATTTTTAAATATTAACACCTATATTGCAAGTTCTGGAAACTATTTAAATTTTTTTATTCATGAAATAAATATTTTGTCTTATTGAATCCTATTGTATTTTCTTTAAATTGTCAAATTTAACCAGTTTATGGGATATTCATCGTATCAAAGAAATATGCATGTATGTATTTTTTTAAATCAAATATTAATTTTATATTTACACGAAAGTATAAATTTATGAGATTTGTTGTATAAACATGAAACACAATAATAAAAACAATTAAATTTCCATATCTGTGTATACTATATTATAGTATGACTTAGTACAATTAATTTATTTATTTTAGCATCCCGTCTTAGTACCCATTTGGGTCATACGCTTAAGCACTAACTACCCAAATGAGTTAGGAATTAAGAAGGTTTAATATAGAGGAAGTGAACAAGCATTTAAGTGGAGGGAGAGTGAAAAACCATTTAGTAAAAACCACACCCATTTCCTCCGACTGAGATTCGAACCCTAATTATCCCGTCCTTGGTAATACAATTATTAATTATTATTATTATTATTATTATTATTATTATTAGCACCGCGTCTTACTACCCGTTTGGGTTATACGCACTCACGCTAATGTGTAATGGTAGAGTGATTGTGAGATGAAATGAAGGACCTACAGCTTAACGTGTGATCCGAACCACGGTGGAGGCCTGGCATTCTAGTACAATTAATTCAGTAAAGTTTTATATACGGGGTGTTCGGAAACTCATAGCCCAAATTGTACATATAGCTTTTTTGAACTAAAGATAATACGAAATCCCTAAACACATCTGGAAAACTATGCTAATACCATTAAATTGTTTTCAAAATTTCATACGTACAGCACCAGTAGAACAAAACTGTCAAGCATATGTGTACAACAAGTTGCATAGGAGTTAGGTGCAAGGCACTACACATGTAATAATAGCCAGCACTTTCTGTGATGTAGTTGACCCGCCTCGGCGGCGTAGTTGGCTAACGCGCTTGTCGTGTTGAGCTCGACTGCTGAGGACGGGGAGATCGAGGTTCGAATCTCGGTCGGGTGAACTGGGGGTGGTTTTTCCTAAATGGTTTTCCACTCTCCCTCCACGCAAATGCGGGTTCATTTTCACTAAATTCAACCTTCCCAATTCCTAATCCATTAGAGTAATTAGTACTTAAAGCGTATAACCCGAACGGGTAGTAAGACGCGGTGCTAAATATTATTATTATTGTGATGTAGTACCGCTAATGACGACCCTCAGAACGTATTCACAATTTTAGATGGACTGGTGTGTTATTTACTATTAATTGTGGTGTGTTCTGGTGCCGTGTTCTAAGATGTCAAGGTGTGTTGTGCCACACGCCTATCTCCTATGCAACATGTTGTACACGCATGCTTGAACAGCTTTTCTCTCCCGGCACTGTGGTTTCAAGGTAAAAAAACATTAGTCCTCTAACAATGTTATCAATTTTTTTGCTAGATAAGTACACGTTAGATACCTAAAATAAATTAAATTGTTTAATAAAGGTTTGTATAGTTATTAAAAATAATACAAACTAGTTCTTTATGGCTCAGTCGTTTTCAACACATTCAACAATTAATACAATATTGTAAATATATAAATGAATATTTGACAAATAATATAATTAACATTTTAAGATACGTAATTGACAGGTTAGATAAACCACATGGATCAAACTGCCATGAACATCTACTCACTGGTTACTACTGTATTGTGCACCCGACTTGGTGGCGTAGTTGGCTAACGCGCTAGTCGTATTGAGCTCGACTGCCAAGGACGGAGAGATCGAGGTTCAAATCTCGGTCGGGTGAACTGGGGGTGGTTTTTCCTAAATGGATTTCCACTCCCCCTCCACGAAAATGAGGGTTCACTTCCTCTAATTCAACCTTCCCAAATCCTAATCCACCAGCGTAATTAGTACTAAAAGAGTATAACCCGAATGGGTAGTAAGACGTAGTGATAAATAATAATAATAATACTGTATTGTGCTATGGGCAAGTATATTTGTTTACTCTATATCTATGAATCTTCCATTTCATCCTTGAATAGTTATTAATAGTCTTGTTTCTTACAATCGCTATGCATGATCCACTCTGTTCTTATATTATGATTTTGGTAGGAAGAACAGTAAAATTTAGTTACTAAAGTTACTAAAACAATTTTAATATATTCACACATCAAGTCACGTGATTTGAAGTTGTCACTTTTGACATATATTATCAATACCTATAGAATAACACACATAATATAGTAAAATGTTATCGATTTTTGTCGCAAAGAAATGAGTTTGGATTTTCTCTACTGTTCTTCCAACCAAAATCAGGCTATAGTTAGTTAATCTAGTTCAAAATATTGTTTCTTTTTATATATTTTTGCATGATCCCCCTCGTTCTTAACAAAGTATTGTTTCTTTCTATCTTTATCTATGATTCAGCTCGTTCTTAGTTAATCTTGCTAAGAGTATTTTTTCTTTCTATACTTTAAGTATGATCCATCTCATTCTTAATTAGTTAATCTTGCTCTAAATATTGTTTCTTTCTTATCTTTAAGTATGACCCATCTCTTTCTTAATTAGTTAATCTTGCTCAAAGTATTGTTTCTTTCTATCTTTAAGTATGACCCATCTCATTCTTAATTAGTTAATCTTGCTCAAAGTATTATTTTTTTCTATATTTAAGTATGATTCAGCTCGTTTTGTAGCCAGACTTGGTAAAGGTGTTATTGCTTACAATCTCTACACATAGCCGATCTCGTCCTTGGTTTGTAAGCATTGATCGAGGTATAATTCTATAACCTCTATATACATTCTCCTCCTAATGCACATCTAATAAAACTCAAAAACCCTCAGCCAACAGAATCAAGAGCAGTAATTTCAATAATAAATAATTTAACTACCTAAATGTATCATTTTATGTCTGTATATATTATCTTTATAGCTCTACTTTTTCGCTATTTTATTACATAATGGCCATCATTCTACATTTGTGTGTCGTCCGGGATTCCTCTTTTCATACTTCTGTGTTTTTTTTTCCATCGTTCATTTCCTATATCCATCTTTGTTCATCTGCAATGCACAAATGATACATTTTTCTTCTCTTTATTTTGTCTCCTGGACAATCAACACCGCCTCTCCACGTTCTACATCATTATCTATCTTCTCTACTGGCTACCTTTATTTTGTGCCTCCACCATGTAGAAACAACCTAAGTCAGAATTATTTTATTTATTTAAGTCAATAGCAGTTTGTTTTAGTTGATAGACAGTTCATGCAATAAGTATTCACATCGGGAATTGAAAGTTAAAAAGGAAATGATAAAGAAGAAAGTAAAAGGGACATATTTTAATATACAATAGTCTCTTACCTTACAAGATGAAATAATTTTAGGGTGTTCGAAAACAATTTGCTTGGAAATATATCGGGTACAAAAAGGGATTAGGATACCGGGGAATGGATAGGATAATCACGTTGCATTGATTACTTTGGGTAGAAAGTGCAGTGTGAATAGGAGATTCTAGAACCATGGCAAACCCTATGGAAATACCTAGATTCAGATGAGAGGATAGCACTAGAAAGGACCTGAAAGAGATAGTATGTAATTAGATGGACTGGATAAAATTATATATAGATAATGATATGGTGTAATGAGGGGGAATGGATATGACTAACACAAGTTAGGTATAGGTGGTGTGTTTTTGTAAATTCTATAATGAACTTTTGAGTTATTAATGCCATAGAATAAGTAAGTATGTATATTATTGAATTTTATATTATACTGTAAAATTATACAATGTGACATTGAACAAAAGCTTTGAATAAATTGTAGTTATACTCCATTCACGGTAGGAATTAATTTCTGAAAGGTCTTTTTTCTTACCAATATCCTACTGTATAATAGATTTCTGGTAGGGAAAAAGGCCTTTCAGAAAACAATTCCTACCGTGAACGGACTTTAATAATTGTTTGAATCGGGCCAAAATAATTCACTTGTTGGAAACTTTAAATTTGAAAAGTAACCTTAACTTTTTACTTTCTTGCGGTCTTACAGGTATAGAAAATATTGTGGTCGTCAAAGAATTTGAACTAAAGATTTTGACGAAACAAACAAAATGAATACTCTTAATTTTTCGCCAAAATGACTTCAGGGGTTCCGATTTGATGGGTAAAAAATCACTTTTTATCATTTCTTCGAAACTATTTGAGATCTGAAATTAACCATCATTGCAAATATATAGGTATATTTATAATACAATTTTTTTATCTGAAACATATTTTTATAACACCAATAGTTTTAAAGCTAAACCGAAATACATATATATTTTAAATTTCCGAGCACTTAATATAAAGTATTTCGATCGTCAAAAATATCTAACCTGAGATGTTGATGGATGTTGTCGTTTCATGAACCCCCGAAACCTAAAAAGAGGTATTTTCAATGCCGTCTAATTATGTGGCTGTTTAACCTTAAAATTAAGTGTAGTTTAATAAAGACCGAAAAGAGAAACGAATCGATTTTCTCAAAATCAGCTGTAATTAATTTGATTAAAATTCGTCTATAGGCGTTGATTAAGATTATAAACAAAATGTGTATTTTTATTTTACTATAAAAATGACTTTTAGGGTAATTTACAGAAGAGTACATTTTCCTATCCCCGCAACTATTTGTGATACTAAATAGCTTATCATTGTAAAATTGTAGTACTATTAAAAATAAAAAAACATTTATTTAAAATATATTTTTATAAAATTTATAGTTTTGGAGAAATTGATACAATTTTGTGAGCTTTAGTAACTGTACAAAGACACTAATTAAGTCTTAACGTAATAAAAGTATATAATTCCATAGAGTAGGTAGATAATTAAGTTTCTCAAAAAGTTTATGTTCTTTTCTCCTATAACCTCTTGGGGGAAATAATGTTTGAACAAAAATAAATCATCTCTATCATTTTAGACTCAATAGTCCATTTTTAACCTTTTTTATTGGTAGATATAAATTTATAAATGAGGAATTTAATAAAAAAAATGTGATAAACACAAGATGGTCAACTCATAAGAAAATTTCGAAAATTTCAACAGGAAGTCAAAATTTTGATACCAAGTATTGACCCAATATCGATCAATCTTTTGTTTTTTTGATCCAAATATACTAGTGCAGACATTAATTCTTTGAAAAGAAAATAACAAAATTTAAATCCGGCAGTCAATAAAATTTAACATAAGTATAACGAAATTTTTGCTCGGATTTGCTAATGTATATTATTTCGTTTCACATATATAACACGTTTTGAATAAATATCTCCATTTTTAAACACTGGTGTGAGAAATTCTGTGTGGAGTTCTGTACCATTTACTATTTTTATTATTCGTAGCTTTCTGACATAGATATATTTATTATTTGCTTAGTGTAGCAAAAAGTCGCTAGTTAATTACTGTCTATAACTACGATACAAACGAATTTAATATATTATAATGGCTAAGAAAGCTTTAAACAAACATTTATTCTGTTGGGCAGCAAATTGAGTTTGAAACTGAGGAAAAAGTAAGTTGATGAAATGCTACATTTGGAGCATCGCGTTGTATGGAGCAGAGATCTGAATTCTTGTGAAGAAACTAAATAAATACTTAAATAGCTTTTAATTATGGTACTGGAGAATACTTGAGAAAATCTGGTGAAAATACAGGGTGACACATGAAGAAGTTCTAAGAATAATGGGTCAGAAGTGAACCATTTGGGATGTGATTCCTCGGTACAAAGCAAACTGGATCGGATATCAACTTAGGAGGAATTGTCTGTCTGCACTACGTCATAGGAGTTAGGGTTGAGGTAAAGAAGAGCTCATAAATAAGGAGGATTCAATATTAGATGAAGTGAAGAAAAGAACAAAATGATGGTAACTGAAGGAGGCGGCGGAGAAAAAGGTGCATTGGCGGTTTTGAGATCACTGATAAAAGGAATGGACAGGACACCTAATAAAAATAATAATATTAATATTTTTATGGGCGAAAGGGGTGGTTGTAACAATCCATTATCTATTCTCTCTCCATTGGTACACTTATGCATAGCAGGGAATTAAATTCAAATTGCTTTATTGTCTATATCAGAGGTTCTTAAACTTTTTATAATGAGAATAAATTCTTAGAACAACAAATTTTGCGACCCATTTAGCTCTAATCACTATGTTGAGTTTTGGGGTTAATTTAGTTACCTTTAGATTTCCATTATTTTTAAATATATTTTTGAATATAATTAAAAAAATATATCTTATCAATTTCTCATCATGAGGCAAGTGTGAGGGTGCGCTTATTTCTGGTTCCTGTTGACGATGTCATTGACGTCTACGTCACAGGCATCAATTTGAGACCAGATTCACTTATCCGTATATTATGAGACTCATTTTTATTTTATCGTTACCTTTAAGGTAGAGAAAGTAAGTATTGCGATCGTAAACAAAATGGAACTTGAGATTTTGATAAATGTTGATCTTTCATGACCCTCTGAAACAAAAAAAAAGGGGGGGGGTTCGCAATGCCGTGTTTCTATTTGTCTGTCCTTCTGTCTCTCCGTCTGTCTGTCCTTGTCTGTCTGATTTTGGAGTAGAACCTTAACTATTTTACCGATCGAGCTAAAATTTGGTATTTAGGGTTTTCCTAGGGTTGCCCCGAGGGTTTTTGGAACTAGGTATCAAGCCCTAAAATTAAAGTTAGTCTCCTTATAGGTGAAAAGAGATAATATCGATTTTCTCAATATTGGCTTAAATGGTTTTGATCAAAATTCATTTCTAAGTATTGATCAATATTACAAACAAGAGTACTATTCTCAATTTTTAGTCAAAATGACTTTAAGGGTTCCGCACTGATGCGTATATCCCTTTTTTTTAAATCATATCTTCGTAACCCTTTGAGATATGAAATAACTTATAATTGCAAATATGTAGGTATATTTATAATTAAAAAATGTATCTAAAATATATTTTTATAAAACCAATAGTTTCTGAGATAATAGAAAATGTATTTAGGCAATTTTGTTATCTTTAGTTATATAGAGATCCTACTTAAGTTTTAACACTATAATTCTCTAATGCTATTGAGTAAGTCTCTCAATAGTTGATGAGCAATTTATTTTAACCTCTTAGGGGAAATGTTTGTACAACAATGATATCTCTCTATCATTTTAACTCGATAGTCAATATTTACTTTTTATATTGGTCAAAATTTATAAATTAGGAATGTAATGGCAATGCGAGGAACTGAAGATGGGATACCCTAATAAAATTTCGAAAATATTCACTGTAAGTCGAAATTTTAATACGAAGTGTTAACCCTTGTTTACCCAATATTATATTTTTTATTGGTCCAAATGTACTAATGATGACTTTAATTATTTGAAAATAAAATCATAAAATTTAAAACCAGGTGTCAAAAAATGTTTTACGAAAGTATATCAAACTTTTTTTCTAGGGTTTGTCTGTGTATATTATTTCGTTTTACATATATTACAAGTTTCGAGTAAATATCTACATTTTTTACAGAGGAGCGAGAAAGTCCGTGCGGAGTTCCGTTCCTTTTTTTTTGTATTATTTTATCTTTTTTTCACTTTCCTATTTGTTCATAGTTTTATATTTTCAAGTGATTACCAAATAATCTTATTTCAAAAAAATACCCAACAGAAACTGGCTGCTAAGCCAAAGTTTGGTAACCTCTGGTTTTTACCAAATTCACAATTTCCAGGATTTTTGAATCCAAAAAACAAAAACTAGAGATATTTTAGGCGAGGCAAGATAAGAACTTGAATCTGGAATTTTAATCAAGGTACTAAACAATTTTCTAAAATAAATATTTGAAGTGTCTTGCCACCCTTTCAGTAAATAAGGATATTTAATCTAATAAAAAAGGTATAAGTTGGATGATGTGTACACTCATTTCAGTGGAGGGGAGGTGTGAAATCATTTATGAAAGGAAATTCTTGTTATTCCAGGCTAGACTTTAAACCCCGTCCTCCATGTTACCATCAAACCAAACAAGACTATACTGATACCTTAATACACAAGCCAATGAATATTACTTTAAGATTTTAAAAAATGTTGTCAAACTTGTTATAAGACATAATAATTAAATACTGATTTCCCCATATCGGTGAGTCACACATCACTAAAGTATTTGACTTGATTGTCAGATATGATAATATCGGGGTTTGAATCTTGACCGGGTCCATTGAAGGTAATTCTTACTAAATTATTTTTGATTCTTCCCCTACAGACAAAAATGGGAATGTTTTCCAAAAATTCTACCCTTTTAATTGCTAATTCCACTAGCGTAATTAGTGTATTCGTATAGCCCGATTTGGTAACCAGACCCAAAGTGTAGTGGTCAGTGCATCTGGCTACAAACCTTGAGAAACTGGGTTTAATTCCCGGCTGGTACCTTGGGTATTTCTTACCGAAAGGGGAAATTACTCCAACGGTTGACGGGGTTTATTTAGTAAGGCTTGAGATAGGTTTAAATCTTTCTACTGGTTCCAACCCTCATTCTCACTATCATAATCATACTCCCAACACCCTCATACTCACCAACACCCTCATACTCAATTAAACCCTCATACTCACTATCACCTTCATACTCACTATCACCATCATACCCACCAACACCATCATACTCACTATCACCATCATACTCACCATCACCTTCACTATCACCCTCATACTCACCATCACCCCCATACTCACTATCACCATCACACTCACTATCACCATCACACTCACTATAACCATCATACTCACTATCACCATCATACACACCATCACCCTCATACTCTCTATCACCTTCATACTCACTATCACCATCATACTCACTATCACCATCATACTCACCATCACCTTCATACTCACTATCACCCCATACTCACTATCACCATCACACTCACTATCACCATCATACTCACTATCACCATCATACTCACCATCACCTTCATACTCACTATCACACCCATACTCAATTAAACCCTCATACTCCCTATCACCTTCATACTCACTATCACCCTCATACTCACTATCACCATCATACTCACTATCACCATCATACTCACTATCACCATCATACTCACTATTACCATCATACTCACTATCACCCTCATACTCACTATCACCCTCATACTCACTATCACCCTCATACTCACTATCACCCTCATACTCACTATCACCCTCATACTCACTATCACCCTCATACTCACTATCACCCTCATACTCACTATCACCCTCATACTCACTATCACCCTCATACTCACTATCACCCTCATACTCACTATCACCCTCATACTCACTATCACCCTCATACTCACTATCACCCTCATACTCACTATCACCCTCATACTCACTATCACCCTCATACTCACTATCACCCTCATACTCACTATCACCCTCATACTCACTATCACCCTCATACTCACTATCACCCTCATACTCACTATCACCCTCATACTCACTATCACCCTCATACTCACTATCACCCTCATACTCACTATCACCCTCATACTCACTATCACCCTCATACTCACTATCACCCTCATACTCACTATCACCCTCATACTCACTATCACCCTCATACTCACTATCACCCTCATACTCACTATCACCCTCATACTCACTATCACCCTCATACTCACTATCACCCTCATACTCACTATCACCCTCATACTCACTATCACCCTCATACTCACTATCACCCTCATACTCACTATCACCCTCATACTCACTATCACCCTCATACTCACTATCACCCTCATACTCACTATCACCCTCATACTCACTATCACCCTCATACTCACTATCACCCTCATACTCACTATCACCCTCATACTCACTATCACCCTCATACTCACTATCACCCTCATACTCACTATCACCCTCATACTCACTATCACCCTCATACTCACTATCACCCTCATACTCACTATCACCCTCATACTCACTATCACCCTCATACTCACTATCACCCTCATACTCACTATCACCCTCATACTCACTATCACCCTCATACTCACTATCACCCTCATACTCACTATCACCCTCATACTCACTATCACCCTCATACTCACTATCACCCTCATACTCACTATCACCCTCATACTCACTATCACCCTCATACTCACTATCACATCATACTTACTATCACCCTCATACTCACTATCACATTATACTCACTATCACCCTCATACTTACTATCACCCTCATACTCACTATCACATTATACTCACTATCACCCTCATACTCACTATCACATTATACTCACTATCACCCTCAAACTCACCATCACCATTACATCAAGGAATGGACAGGACACTTATCGGGGCATGGAAAGAACCTCCATTAAATGTGCCTTAGGGAGTATCCTGGATATTGATACTGTACATTAGTAGGTACTACGAGTGATGCAGCCTAGACCAACAATACATATATCCAAACTTTATATATATATATATATATAACCAAATTAGTACTAAAATGCTGTTTGAACAATATCTGATTTATAAGAATATTGTTGATTATTTCATATTTGATAAGGATACATTTTGGAAATAGCAACTTAAAATAGTAAATAATTTATATCTCTATTAAACGTTATTTATTGCCTTACAATACCAGAGTTGTTATTTATTCAATGTCTCATCTTTCTGTAATGTGTGGCGCCCTAACATAGGAAAGATATGTTGGAATATCTATGATTAATCAAAAAGGGAAAATAATGGTATTTTCAGAAAGTGCAAAGCATCCTTTAAAAAAATCTTTCCTCCACACCGATAGTTACATATTCCTTCCACGTCGCCATCTTGTGATATTACAATGGCAACATTCTCTTTAAACGAGAATTACCACACTCCTCTCTCTGTCTATCAATTTCCGTTTCTCAGCACAGAAGAAGGAAGGAAGTCGAGGAAGGAAGGCAGAGCATAAGAATAGAAGGAAAGACTAGAAGATGAAACCATTGTCTCGCAGAGTTCGTTAAATCACGGTGTTCATTTTCTATCACGTAGTCACTATCGTCAGTGCGTCATTGTCATCGTTAGAAGGGTAAAGGGGGGGGGGAAACGCCAGGGGGTGAGAGTTCTTATTTACACAATATATTTACCCCCTCATACACCCGAACCCTCATCCCTTTTTTCATATCCTTGCTACACACTCTAAGGACGCGTAGAACACTGTGCATTGTCTGATAGGGTTTCTGCTTATGGTGCAAATTGTCTACACACGAGCTTCGAGTTTAATGTTCAATGAATAGATAGTACTCTGGCTGTTTCTGTTGAAATAAGTGATATTAGAGCGGGTTGTATAGTTATAGGAACAAAATAGACGTAGCATGGAGTAGGATACGAAAGAAAGAGCCCTGCGGTGCTGTGACCAATAAAACGAGAATAAAAAGGTAGCGTCACTCAGAGGAATGTGATTATGTCAGTGCTTACGTCACCCAGTACACAGCAATCATATTTTAGTACGAAGACAGCTAAATATATATATATATATATTTACATTCTCCCGATCCTTCGGAGATGGAAGTATTGGGATCGCGAGGAAAATCAAACTCCAAATTTTGATAATGTTCGAAATTTCATAATTCCCCGAAACTGAAAAATTGTTTTTTTGGTTGCCATCCGTCTGTCTGTATCTCCGACTAGAGCCTAAGCCGATCTACTGATTGGGCTAAGACTTGGTATATAGGGTTCACGTAAGGTTTTCCCGAAGAAGAGTTTTTAGAATTAAATATATAGACTTAAAATTAAGGAGACGACCAGACTGGGTGAACGAGCGATCGAGTGTGGGAGCGACTATTATATATAATAGAACACACGGGTTGTAAAGAGAGCTGGCCAGACTGGAGCGATTGAATGAGCTCACGCGATTGAGCCGGTATAGTCTAGTTTACAGGCGCTAGGCAATATTTTTGTATTATTATTATTATTAGCCCCGCGTCTTACTACCCGTTCGTTTTACACGCACTTACGCTAATGTGTAATGGTAGGGTGATTGTGAGATTAAATGGAGGACCTACAGTTTAACGTGGAATCCGAACCACGGTGGAGGCCTGGCATTCCCCACATTCACAAGATGTATTGTCAGAGGTGAAGGAAGGGTTTGGTAGTCAGATAAATCTGTGCTGGGACCGAGGATTGAACCCCGGCCGCCAGCACAGAAGTCTGATACCTTACCCCTAGACCACCAGGTCACCAATATTATTGTATGTTGGTTCATTGAGTGCTAGGAAAACTTCTATATTTGTTATTTTTATTACTATCGATAGACTTAGCACACTTGCTACTAACGACCTAATTTAATTGTTATGATCATAAACCATACCTTGATATATATGTATATATAAAAGTGATATTTTAAAACACTTCGTTATTATTATCAGAGTAAGCCTTTACAAATAAGAATCACCATTAGCGTAGAGAGAGAATGAGAAAACCACAACAATAAATACTTGTCAAAAAACCACCCTCAGTTCACTGAGCCTCCTTGTCAACAACTATCGAGAGATATCTGTTAATCACGCGTTCGCTCGGATGCTTGTCAGTCTGGCCAAATCCTAAGGGTAATTTACTGAAGGTCAAATAGAGAAATAATAGATTTTCTCAAAATTCTCACTAGCGATTTTTATTAAATGTTATATCAAAACCGTGTTTAACATTAAAAACAAAATTGCAACGACCATTTGTCCATGAAAATGACTTGAAGGGCACTTTAAATAAGCAGAAATTTCCAATTTTATCATATATTTGCAAATATATGAGATTTGAATTAACTTATAATTATAATTAAGATTGTAGCACTATTAAAGATAAAACTCTTGTATTTTAAATATTTTGTATATGACCAATATTTTATATGCTTTAACCAAATATTTCTAATAATGTTCATGTTTATTTGGTAAGGAGTAATAATAATAATTGATAATAAGATTTAAATATATTCTTGTTTATTATTTTCATTCCCTTCTCCCTATTTTATATACGTTTTGTTTTTTCTTGTATGACGACATATGTCGGTTATTTCTCATCATTTTCAAATCTTGTTTTAAAGACGATTGAATTCTACGGTTTTATATGGAATCATTTTTAGTGGAATGTTCAAAAAACGGTTGTTAATCATCTCACTAAAATGTATTCCATATGAAACCGTAAAATTTCACAAACTTTCAAATAGTACGAAGTAAAATCAATCATCTTTAATACAAATAATATTTGAAGATGAGGAAAAATCACCGAAACATGTCTTCGTCATAGAAGAAAAACCAAAACTTATTTAAAATAAGGATGAGGGAATAAAAATAATAAACAAGATGATATAACCTTAATATCAACTATAACCAAAATATCATTTTTTATTGAATATTTAAAATTATGTAATTGATTGTTATGCAATTTGGTGGCCAGAGATATTTCTCTTCACTCGATATTTCTCTAACAGTTCGTGTTGTTGCATTTATCGTCTTTGGGGAAGTGTATCTCCACCCGTGTATATTATATCGGTGACCTGATGGTCTAGGGGTAAGGTTTCATACTTCTGTGCTGGCGGCCGGGGTTTAATCCTCGGTCGTGGCACAGATTTATCTGATTACCAAACCCTTCCTTCACCTCTGACAAGACATCTTGTGGATGTGGGGAATGCCAGGCCTCTACCGTGGTTCGGATCCCATGTTAAACTGTAAGTCCTCCATTTCATCTCACAATCACCCTAAACATTACACATTAGCGTAAGTGCGTATAACCCGAACGGGTAGTAAGACACGGTGCTAATAATAATAATAATAATAATAATAATATATTATATCGTTTTATATATGTTACGAGTTTTTGGTAGTTTTCCTTTTTAAGATTAAAAAAGTAAAAATTCCGTGTGGTGCAGCGTATTATTTATTTTAAATAAGTAGGGCATTAACGTAAATCTAATAAGTTGTGTATTTCCATTTGACGCTACCTTTAATCCTCTTTACATTGACTCTTGACAGTATGAGCGTTGTTTGTTCATTTAAAAAAAAAAATTAAATATCTTAGATAGTTCTAAGTGTTTTATTATAAATAGATTAAATTAAAGAACAAATAATCTTAATATTGTTGGGTGAGATAAAACCAAAAAAATTCTCTATTATAAAAGTAAGGAATTATTCTAGAAAATATAAACATATAGTTTATAGAGATAAAATTTGATAGCTCTTAAATGAAATTAATTCCTATTAAATAAATAAAATTGTATTAATCAAAAGGGGGAGTTTCAGATCTCATAATTTGACGTATGAATGAGTAAAAGTTAATCTAGTAGTTTTTCTAGATTTAAGAAGAGAGACAATGTAAATTAGATTGTATCTAGAAAATATAGAGTATACAATATTATCTTAATATAATTCATTTAATTTTAAAACAATGTCATCAAGATTGATTATTAAACGTACCCCAAATTGTTCCAAAACAATTTAAAGTGTTTCGAGGTGACCTGGTGGTCTAGGGGTAAGGTGTCGGACTTCTGTGCTGGGGGTCCGGGGTTCAATCCTCAGTCCTAGCATAGATTTATCTGATTACCAAACCCTTCCTTCACCTCTGACAAGACATCTTGTTAATGTGGGGAATGCCAGGCCTCCACCGTGGTTCAGATCCCACGTTAAACTGAAGGTCCTCCATTTCATCTCACAATCACCCTACCATTACACATTGGCGTAAGTGCGTATAACCCGAACGGGTAGTAAGACGCGGTGCTAATAATAAAGTGTTTCGTTACCAACCTTTTCATTTCATTTTTCATTTATTTAATAAATTTAGCTTGAATTTTCTAAATCTACTGATAATATCAGCACAATATAATTTCTATGAGCTAGATTATTATTATTATTTAGCACCGCGTCTTACTACCCGTTTGGGTTATACGCTTTAAGTATTAATTAAGCTAATGAATTAGGAATTGCGAAGGTTAAATTAGAGGAAGTGAACCTGCATTCGCGTGGAGGGAGAGTGGAAAACCATTTAGGAACCCCCTAGTTCACCCAACCGAGATTCTAACCTCGATCTCCACGTCCTCAGCAGTCGATCTTCAACACGACTAGCGCGTTAGTCAACTACGCCACCGAGGCAGGTTCTATGAGCTAGAGTGAAAGGGGCCACCAATTTGTTCGGGAAAGGTATATTCACATACCTTTCAAGGTTCATTCACATACCACAATCCAAAGGAAGTTGTGCTACGGATTTTTATCGCTCAAGGAAAATCCTTTGAACCTGGCTGGGTTTGAACCAATGAACAAGGTGATCTGAGGCTAGCACTCTACCTCAAGACCAACCAGATCGACGTTAACAATCTGTCTTAAGAAAATATACCTTAGTTTAGTTGGTCGTATGTCCAACCAGCAAGCTAAAGGTCCCAGGGTTCGATTCCCAACATGTATCAGAAGTGAGATGTGGATTCCCCCCTTTCACAGTGATAAATTGACGGCCATGGGTTTAGTGGTTGTGTAAGTTATAGGTTTAAGTTAATTTCTAATTTGTATTCTGATATAGTCGGTTCGTTTATTATTATTATTAGCACCGCGTTTTATTACCCGTTCGGGCTAAACGCACTTACGCTAATGTGTAATGGTAGGGTGATTGTGAGATGAAATGGAGGATCTAGAGGTCAACGTGGAATCCGAACCACGGTGGAGGACTAGCATTCCCCACATTCACAAATTGTCTTGTCAGAGGTGAAGGAAGGGTTTGGCAATCAGATAACTCTGTGCCGGAACCATGTATTGAACCCCGGACCCCCAGAAAAGAAGTCTGATACCCTACCCCGAGACCATCAGGTCATCAGTCAGTTTATAGCTTGCACGTTAAATACTCCGAACAATAGTTTCAAACAAAACATTAAATTGTTTTGATACCATTTAGAGCGAATATATTTCTTCATACCATCTCCATACCAAAACCGCAATATGTAGTGGGGGGGGGGGAAGGACAACATTTCACCCTAAACATTCCTCATAAGTCATAACACTTGCGCGCCACCCGCTGTGTTGAAAATCTGCGGCTAGTTTGTCACGTGACCAGACACACCTCCTACCCCCCAACTCCGACTCTCTTGTTTTATTGCACGTGGTTAGTATTGTGGTGTCAAACAACGCATTACACATATTTAATTCAACATAGGCTTTACGAGAACGGGGAAGGGGGTAACAACACTAACGTAACTGCATAATCTTGGCCTGGGCTAATTTATGTTTGATATTTCAATTTACATCTCAATTTATGCTATTTTAACATGAAATGGAAACGGTTTGCAACTCTGCAGTGGTTCTGTGGGTGATTGTGTGTTTAGGAAGGGGATTTAGGTGAGGGTTATTTAATGGATAGCGTATTTGTTTCCCCAAGTAATTTCGGTATCGTTAAAGTAGGTGGGGATTATTTTGTGGCTCTCTTTTGACTATGAGAAATTAAATTGTATCAGCAGTAATGTACAGTAACTATATATATTATTATAATATTTAGCACCGCGTCTTTACTACCCGTTCGGGTTATACGCTTTAAGTACTAATTACTCTAATGGATTAGGAATTGGGAAGGTTGAATTAGAGGAAGTGATCCCACATTTGCGTGGAGGGAGAGTGGAAAACTATTTAGGAAGAACCACCCTCAGTTCACCCGACCGAGATTCGAACCTCGATCTCCCCGTCATCAGCAGTCGAGCTCAATACGACTAGCGCGTTAGCCAACTACGTCACCGAGGCGGGTACACAGTAACTATAACATTTCAAGTCTGGGTTTGTTTTTATGAATCAAAGAGGCTCACTATACATTAGTTATTCTAATTTAACGTTCTATTAAGGTGATAGGCCCATTTCATTTGGCGCGGAAATGCAGAGCCATGAGAACTAACGGCTATCTTCACGAATTTTTATTGCTTTACAATTTTCTTTACGGAAACGGTTTGTTCAAGAATATAAGTATGTTGATTAAGTTACACTTTTTATATACACACCTCCTCTATAGTTTTAAGTGATCAAATATCAGTAATTTTGATATTTTCCCATATAAAACTGCTGGCTTCATAATAAAATATATGAAAATATGACACCTAATAAACATTGATATATTTTATTAGATTATTATTATTATTAGCACCGCGTCTTACTACCCGTTTGGGTTATACACACTTACGCTAATGTGTAATGGTAGGGTGATTGTGATATGAAATGGAGGACCTACAGTTTAACGTGGAATCCGAACCACGGTGGAGGCCTGACTTTCCCCACAATCACAAGATGTCTTGTCAGAGGTGAAGGAAGGGTTTGGTAATCAGATAAATCTGTGCTGAGGACTGAGGATTGAACCCCGGCTGCCAGCACAGAAGTCTGACACCTTACCCCTAGACCGCCAGGTCACCCCATTTTCTTAGAAGTGTGTTGAAAATATCACTATAAAAATTACACTAGTTCTCCAAATGTATGATTTTCCCGCAAGACCTGTCCGGTAGCTAGCGCCATCTACGTTTTGCTCAATCCATCTGTTCTTGTTGGCGCGGAAGGATAAATAATTTGGTCAGTTGTGAAGCCACGCCACGCCTTTCCCTATCTCGCCAACCATCCTACAAAATAGGTTTTAGACATTCACTCGACAGGGCCAAGGGATTTGAGTTATTTAATTTTTATCCGTTTCACGCCTTGCTCATTCAAACTATTCAAATATTCACGCTAATTAGGTGGAGATGAGAAAAGTAGGATTCAGATGAAACACAGCTGCATTAGACCGCGCGACCAGTGAATCGGGTCATGTGATATCAATCTATCACCTTTAATATATAGTAACGATACCTATAAAATAACACAAATTAATATAATAGTAGAAATGTTATATGATTTGACCACAAAAAAAAGTTTGTAGATCCTTATTACCATCATTTTATTAAATCTTGGCAGATATCCTGAAAATGTTAGAAAAAATAATTTCAAACTTACGCTTTAGAGCTTCATTTAAAACTTTATTCGTAGTGATTTGGCAAAATATTGAAATACTTGTATTCGTCACATTTCTTTATTTATAAACGAAATAAAAGATCAATGAATACTAAAAACTTTGGATAGTAAACTTTAAATATTTTATTAATAGAATCTACAAGTTTTTTATTTTAACTTAAAAAAAAATAACATTAAAAATTTCCAAGTTTAAAATTATGTTACCAAATATTTTGTTTATTTTTATTTAAAACTATATTTATAATGTCTTATAATATAAGAATGAATAACCCTAAGGTGTGCCTCGATGTGTTACCTCATTCATCTGGTGCAACGCGCGCACTTAGTACCGGTTAGTGACGCTCAATCATTCCAGTTGATATAAACCAGGAAAGTCGTGATATTCGGTAATTGCCCGAATATTTTTGCACATATCTTCACTATTATTTTATCTATTAAAAGGAATATATTTAAATATATAATTTTGAAAAGTTACACAACTAAAATAGATGAACAAATTATATAGGCCTAATACAGAATATATTAATAAATAATTTACACAATAGGTTTTTAGACAAACCAGTTATTATTATTATTATTATTATTATTATTAGCACCGCGTCTTACTACCCGTTCGGGTTATACGCACTTACGCTAATGTGTAATGGTAGGGTGATTGTGAGATGAAATGGAGGACCTACAGTTTAACGTGGAATCCGAACCACGGTGGAGACCTTGCATTCCCCACATTCACAAGATGTCTTGTCAGGGGTGAAGGAAGGGTTTGATAATCAGATAAATCTGTGCCGGGACCGAGGATTGAACCCCGGAACCCCAGCACAGAAGTCTGACACCCTACCCCTAAACCACCAGGTCACCTACAATAAACTAATAAATAAAATATACAATAGGTTTTTAGACAAACCAGTTAATTAAGTATAACTGTATAAGGTACCTATTAAAGAGTGCAATATATATTATCTGTTAATCTAAATTTTGAAATAATATAGATATAAAAGTAAAAATTAATCAACGGATTGTTAAATATTAGTTGTAAGATTTATTAGAATTTTTTTAAAGTCAACATTTTCAAAGGGATGTACCATTGATCTGAAAACTTCTGACAACTCAATTAAAACTAATTATCTTTGAATTATTACATTAGAATGATTCATACAGCACCTGTCGTTCAAATAATGTTTTTTTTATAATTGGTAAGGATTTTAATGCATAATGTTTCTATTTTCAGTTTTATACGTTTGCAGTTTTAACTAATTTTATAGCGTGACCTGGCGGTTTAGGGGTAAGCTGTCAGACTTCTGTACTGGCGGCCGGGGTTCAATCCTCGGTCCCGGCACAGATTTATCTCATTACCAAACCCTTCCTTCACCTCTGACAAGACATCTTGTAAATATGGGGAATGCCAGGCCTCCACCGCGGTTCGGATTCCACGTTAAACTGTTAGTTCCTCCATTTCATCTCACAATCACCCTACCATTACACATGAGCGTAAGTGCGTATAACCCGAACGGGTAGTAAGACGCGGTTTTAATAAAAATAATAAAAGCTAATTTTATACGTTCTTTAGGTGAATTAACACAACCCATTTTTTTACATAAAATATCCACATTAAGAGGTAATAGGAAAGTTCTAAGTCTGACTACGATGAATCAGTATAACCTGAAATTGTTTTATACTTTTTCGAAAATTTTCATTTAATCTGTGCTTTAACCTTTTTTAAAAATATTATCATTTAAGCTTACCAACCGTGTTTATACGTATATGTACTAAATATGTTAATGTGTCAGGGATAAGTGAGGTTAAATATTAGAGTAAATGTGTCCACATTTACGTGTGAGGAGAGTGAAAAACCACCTAAGAAAAAAGAACTTATACGCAATCAAGGCTCGAGCCCTAGTCTTCCCGCTATCAGCAGTATTGTCTATTGTAAGAGTGACGCCTTAGACCATTTTTCCAAATAGTTAGGTCATATTAAATTACTACTCTAGATTAAAATATGAATATTTTTTTAATTCAATGGTGAAAATTGTCTCAATTAATATTAAAATACATATCACTAAAAACAGCTTAATTTGTACGATAAAGTAAAGTTTTAAATATTGTTCCTATTTGATTGCATCGTTTTAATGTAAACTTGTACTCTCCATGACATGAGAATGGACAGATGTGTAAAGTTAAGGCCGTAAATATCTCCATACTTTAATTGAAAATCGAAAATAATGTTCTCTTTAATTCCCCTTCATACCACCCCGGCAAACAATTTCTGTCCGTGTTTGACTGAGTGGCTTAGGGGAGGTTATTTATGGAAATAGCACTTCAGTTTGTTTTTTTTGACAGACTGTGACGTAAAAGCGTGTGAAGTCATCAATCATTCTCTGTGTATGTGTATGTTTTGAAAACTATGTGTGTCAATGACATGTGTCAAGAATTAAACACTAGTAAGTAAAGGGATCATGTCCACATATGGGTGTAGAAAATGATGGTGAATAATTCTGTTTATAAGTTAATAAACCTGGGGACTGTATCACACAGGGACAAGTCTTGTCATGACTGGTGATTTTTTAATAATTATTTATATTAACACATCTTACTGACTGTTAAATCTGGATAAATAATTATATACTAATTATGCAAATGTGTTAGGGAATTTAATGTTGAATTTAAAGGAATTGTAATCGCATTTACGTGGAGGGAAGGTGGAAATTAATTTAATGAAACAACCCGCCTCAGTGGCGTAGTTGGCTAACGCACGTGTCGTGTTGAGCTCGACTGCTGAGGACGGGGAGATCGAGGTTCGAATCTCGGTCGGGTGAACTGGGGGTGGTTTTTCCTAAATGTTTTTCCACTCTCCCTCCACGCAAATGCGGGTTCACTTCCTCTAATTCAACCTTCCCAATTCCTGGTCCATTAGCGTAATTAGTACTTAAATCGTATAACCCGAAAGGGTAGTAAGACGCGGTGCTAAATATTATTAATATTATTAATTTAAGAAACACCCCCCCCCCCACTGTACACTCTACTTTATTTGAGCCCCAATTTCTCCATCATTGGCAGTCCTCTTTAATTGCGAGAGTTACAGCTTAAACCAAGCATGTCAAACTTGTGGCCTGCGGGCCTTTTTTATGAAACATTATCTTATTTTTATTTTACATATCAATAGTTTTCTCTTATTAAATGTAGTCAAACACACGAGATATTATGGTGTGCGTTCACATATCTGTCGAAAATTATGAAAGTGAAATTAACACAAATTTATAGGACCACAATCTCACCGTTGCTGAAGATAAAAAAAATCAACTTTTGGTTAAAAATATTAAGTGAATCTTAATGTTATACAAAGTTGATTTTCATTTCTTAGTGTGAGACTAAGGTACAAATATGTAATCATTTTTAATCAATTTATAACTGATATTAATATTTTTTAAATGCAACCCCCTCAGTATTTAAAATTTGTAATGTTTATAACTAAACTCACATGCCTTAGACCGGGAACACTATTTTTTTTTTAGATTATACCCTTTATTCATGACAAAATTTAAACTCAAGATAAATTTTCCTCATATGACAAATATCATATAGTTAATCAAACTCGAAAATGTCCCTCCCTCACCTAGAAAATTCCCCGTCACGTTTGGTTCTCGAGTTATTTTGCCAATTTTCCTTTGAGAGCTGCTCATTTACCTCTAGGGTTACGCGTACCCCAGTTTGAGAACAAATGCCTCAGACTATTAAATTATTTAAGCGGGGTCAGAATATTATTTCTTAATAAAAAAAAACCGTTAGTTCTAGGAATCAAAATCTGGAACCCTTGACTTTTCCGACTTAGCCAAGTTGTTGGATTGAGAAACGCAAGAGTTAATTTGTCAGAAGTTAGAACGCGTGCCAATAAAAAGAAAAGCCGCTGAACCATTGGTAGAATACCATCTGTCATCCGGTCAGCTCCAGAGGAGCAATTTACACTTCAGCTGCAGTGGCCAACAACAACACTTGGGACAGGAGGCAACGACAAAAGAAAGAACGGGAGTACTCTCTGGCGGAACAGAGCAAAGAGAAAAGAACCAGGTTCCTTTACAATCGCCTTCAACTCTCTAGATTGGGAAAGAACGAAAAAAAAACAATCTCCATGGATATGAAAACATAGAAAATAGCTCTCTGGTTTGTAAAATATAGAAAATAGCTCTCTATATTGGAGAATATATGATATAATTCTTTTTTCTGGAAAATAGAGTAAATAACTTTCTATATGGGAACGAGTATAAATTAATTCTCTATATTGTAGAATATGGAAAATATATCTCTATATGGGAAAATAGAGAAAATAACTGCCTTGTATGGAAAATAGAGAAAATATATCTCTAGTTTTGAAAATAGATAAAATATCTATCTAGCCTGGAAAATCGATCAAATAATTCTCTAGTTTGTGAAATAGAGAAAATTACTCTCGTGTTTGGAAAATAGAGGATATAACTCTCTAGTCTGGAAAATAGAGAAAATATCTATCTAGCCTGGAAAATAGAGAAAATAGATCTCTATTGTGGAAAATAGAGAAAAAAGATCTCTATTGTGGAAAATAGAGAAAATATCTATCTAGCCTGGAAAATAGAGAAAATATATCTCTAGTTTTGAAAATAGAGAAAATAACTCTCTTGTTTGGAAAATGGAGAAAATATATCTCTAAATCAAACAGTTTTTGCTGTATTCTAATGTTTAGACAGAAAAAACAAAATAGTTACAAACGGACAAACATTGAGATGGACAGACAGACATAGGACAGACAGAATTACTGTAGGACCCAGTATCTAAAGTTTGGGTGAATATAGAACATAATTTTGAGGTAAAAGATGTTCTTGATTACAATAATTTTATATATGAGGAAGTAGAAAAAGAAAAAATACTTTTAATTACGTCAAATGTAGGTTTATTAAATATAAATATAACTGCAATAATTGTCCAGTTTGTGATAAGTTATATTTGGAAAGGGGAAACCACTACTCCCCAATTGCATCCTACTAAGAATATTCTTTTTTTATTTTTTTGTCTGCACAATCCAATTTACTTTCAATTTTGAAATGTTTTTGATCCCACCAATGATCACTTCTTAGTGATGCCAGGAATCGAACCTAGGGCCCCTAACTCAGTATAAAAATATGCTGCCAACTGAGTTAAGGTGTCAGATGATCCAATTTACTACCCTTCCAGGGTATTCACTTATATTTTAATAACGTTAGGTAGGGATGAGGAAGAGAGGACTTAGATTAAATGTATATGTCGTTACGTGAAGGAAGTGTGGATAACTATTCACGAAAAATAATCCCATCCACATACACCCAATGTAGGTATTCAACCCCCCCTAGTGAAGGGGCTTTACATTCATCCCCCCAGTGTAGAAGCTCTACCCCCTTAACAAAGGAAATATTCAAGACCCTTTAGTGGAGGAACTCCACACTCACACCAAAGGAAGAATTCAACATTCCCTAGTGGAGGAACTCTACACTCACTGCAAAGGATTAACTCAACCTCTCCCCCCCAAGTGGAGGAACTATACCCTCACCACAAAGAGAGATTTAAACACCCCCTAGTGGAGGAACTCTACCCCCACACCAAGGGAAGAATTTAGCCCCCCTAGTGTAGGAACTCTACCCCCACACCAAAGGAAGAATTTAGCCCCTTTAGTGGAGGAACTCTATCCCCACACCAAGGGAAGAATTCAACTCCCACCCACACCCAATGGAGGAAATAAAAACCCCTAGATGAGGAACTAGACCATGAGGTTAAGCGGGCTCTTGTCGAGGAATTCGACTGTGCCCCGTATTCTTGGGCGTAAAATTTGTTTAATGTTAGCTTACTGATTTTTAAGAACTTGAATTATGTTTTGAGAATAGTTTTAATGATTTTATTTAAATCTGATTAATGGGCGTAGAAGAAAGAGAGTTTCAGGTTTCCTCTCAACACATCAGTGTAACTTGAGGATCGAATATGTCCCAGAGACAAATGGGGCTATCTTTGGTCTCCTTTCCAGAGCACGTCTCTCGAAAGAAGCACTCAGGTTTATTACCGATCAATACGACTCAACTTTGATTTCACTCCTATATACGATTCTTCCTATAAGCGTTTGATATTCTTTCACTCCGGTACTTTCACAAAGTGAAGGCTTAGAAGAAGAAAATAAACCGCGTAGAAATTAGATTAAAGAGTTTGGTCGCAGGGGTTAGGGACCGAGCTGACTCCAACGGCACTTTTTACCCTTCTAAATTCTACCTTCAACCACAATTTCATTCTTGCATGACCCCTTGTAGATAGAATCTACGAGTATTACGATCATTTTTAAAAAAAAGAGAGATATTTTGATGTATGTAGGTATTTCATGACCACATAAACACACACAAAAAAAGTTTTCTTTCAATGTTACCCGAAACTATGTTACCACCCGCTTCAGTGGCCGCATGGTCTAAGGTGCTACTCTAGTACAGTAGACTAGACTGGTAATGATGTGGAACTTAAGGTTCGAATATAAGTCGGTGGTACTGAAGGTCATTCTCCAAAATGGTTTTCCACGCTCCTTCAACGCAAGTGCTGGTCCTCTTAATCTAACCTTTCTAATCCCTAAAACCATTAGTGTAATTAATACAAAAGTGTATGACCCAAACGGTTAGTAAGACGCGGTGATAAAAAAAATAACTATTTTACTGGTCAGGCTAAAACTTAGTCTCTAGGGGTTTCACGAGATTATCCAAATAAATGTGGAACTATCCATTAAACACTAAAATTAGGGGTAGTATTCTCAAGGAGAGAAAAATAATATTTTCTCAAAATCGTCTAACTTGATTTAATCAAAACTCTTACATAGGCACTGTTTAACATTATAAACAAAGTGGCCAACTTATTTCCAATATCAATGACTTTTAAGAGTAATTTTGATAAGCAGAATTTTTCCAGTTATGATAATATCTCCCCAACTCTTTGATAGACAAAATAGCATGCCATTAAAATGTTGTAGAGCTCCTGAGCTTAGACAATTTTTATTTGAAAGAATATTTTATGGAATAAATATTTTTCAAGTTATATACAAATGAAATATTTTAAATATATCTTTTGGAAATGAAAAGGCACAGAACAAATTATATGTTATTGTAACAGTTTCTATTACGTATACTCTATAGTGATATTCTATCTTATCTCTATCTTTATATTAATATTGATTTAACAATATATTATTTTGTTATACATAATTTAGATAAAGGAGTGAAAAATTCTATGTGTAGTAGAAAGAGAAAATATTGTAATAACTAACATTTTTAACCTCGAGATTATAAAACTTGTTACGTTCTATGTGCTCTTGAATACGAATAAATTGGTCTTACATCGGTCTGTGTGTGTGTACGAGAAGCTAGTTCAAAATTTCTTTAATGGAATTTGTTCAGATTTGATATTTAGATGTTATATGGCCCTACACGGTAATATATATGAGTGAGATTGAAAAGGGCCTACCAATCTTGCCAGGAAAAGTATTTTCACACACTTTCTAGGGTTATTTTACATGCCACAATCGACATGAGACCAACGATTTTACTTCTCCTGCGAAGGAAGTCGTATTACGGATTTTTATCGATCAAGAAAAAACCGTCGACCACGGATGGTTTTGAACCCACGAATATCAGGTCCTGAGGTGAGCACTTTACCTCAAGACTACCTTCTTTTACCTGTTTTATTTTGACCCTAACCCCTAAATAAAACACTGTTTAACGATGAGAGATTTTTGAAAACTCGAGATTAACTGATAATTGTAATCATGGTTTTGTTTAAAACGATATGTGCAATGTTGATTTGAGAAATAATACTTTACTGTTTTTTTGCTAGTTATTTATAAATAATTAGTTTTTGCATATTTTAATTTTTTGCAAAAATTGCTAAGAGCTGTTCTAAAAAACAACTGAGGTTGGTTTTACTATGAATAATTTTTGAAAATATGTAATTTTTTAGATGTAGATATTATGATCATTTGGTTTAATATTTTTATCTGAGGAGGGTTTCACATCATTTTTAAAATAACGTTGATAGATCAAGAGTATTTGATAAGCGATATTTTACTGATAACTTCTTTTTGTGAAAGTTTTTTCATATTCTACAATACAATTATTATATGAGAAAGTATTTAAAATTGTGTTCTTACATTTTATTTCTCATGAGGCAATGACTGATACTCCGTGGTTTGGTGAACACATGGTCTAAGGCGTCAATTTAGTTTTAGATTCTACTGCTGATGACAAGGAGAATGGGGCTAAAATCTAAGTCGGGTGTACTGAGGGTGGTTTTTCCAAAATAGTTTTTCCATCATCCTTCCACGTAAATGATGGTACACTTCCTCTAAAAATTTAACCTTACCCATTTATAAATACTTATCGTAATTAGTACGTTTGCGTGTAGCCTGAACATGGAGTAAGATGCGACGCTAAAAAAATTATCTGTGGTAGTTGTTTATTTTGCATCCGTTTAACACTTTTCGTGTCTTAATATTGTATTAAAGTTTAGTTTAATCTGAGAATTCTCTTTTATACATTTACCCAGAAAATAGAAGGCGAGGCAGACTTGATTGATTTTCTTTGAAGGGCTATTTGGACTAATAGAAAAAGAGAAGGTTGTTATTATGTTTTCTTACCAACGGGTAGAAAAATAACACTCGGTTACTTACTTACTATACATATCATTAGGGACTAGAAAGACTGTTACAGAAAACTTGAGAAAAGAGAAACATCTTTGTCCACATTAGACCATAAGAATCAAATTCATTTTCAAAGACCTGAATTAAGAAGTGAATATATTTGCTTATATCTCAGAAATTATTGGTTTGATAAAAATATATTTCAAGTAAATGATATTAATCTTTAATAGTATTACAACATTTTTTATCCCAAATAGTTGTGGAGAAATGATGAAAATATGGAAATTTCCCTTATATAACGTACGTTCAAAGTCATTATCATGATAAGATGAGAATCGCCATCTTGTTAATAGTGATCAACAATGTCTAGATATAAAATTTAATCACAATCGTTAGAGCAAACTTTAAGAATTTTTTTTTCTTTTTTTACCCCTCAGTAAACTACCCTTAATTTTAATGTTAGATATATGATTCCATAAACCCTCTGGGGGACATTATGGACACCCCAGATACCATTTTATAGCCCAAACCGTAAAATAGTTTGGTCTCTAGCCCGAGGTACAGACGGACAGACAGACGGCCTGGCGAAAAAAACTTTTTTTTTGTTTCAGAGGTTCATGAAACTTCGTTATTCATCAAAATCTATAGTTATATTTTTTTGACGATCACACTTTCTTTTCTTGAAGGTGATGTACTATTTACGCTAATGTGTTAGGGAATGAGGTTGAATTTAGAGGAAATGTACCCACATTTTCAAAGGGGAGAGAGGAAAACCATCAAGAAAATATACCGTTATAAAACCCCATAAACGGCAATCTAGTCGAATGTAATATTGACGTACTAGATCACGTGACACTTTGTGTGGGCTATACACATATTAATTACGCTAATTATGTATTTAAAATAAAGATATAACATATATAAAACGTATCCACATCTGTGAGGGAGGTGGGTCAGAATAAATTTGGGGGAATAAACACCCTTTGGTCAGGATTCAAGCTCCAATATTCTTGCCACTGGCAAACCAATACCAGACGAACCTGACATCTAGTCCGTGTGATCACCGATACTGTTGAAGGTATATCATTATATAGAAACCTCATATCGTTGAGAAAGTGAATACATTGTAAAACTCAACCTGTCTTATATTTTAACAGTGTCGGCTATGTCGGGACTATAATAGTGACCAGGTGTATCAATATTATTTTTCCGTAATTGGTTTTGCACTCTCCCATCATGAAAATGCTGGTACATTTACTTTACATTCTAGATTTTAAAAGCTTAATCCATTAAAGTAAATAAAAGCGTACAGCCCAGATTGATAGTATAGTTATTAGAAGACAAATAGTAAAAAAAATATATATAGAGAGAGAGAGAGTTAAAAAATTAAATAAATCAATATCGACCATCTGCTAATTCCCATGGCTAACGTGGTTTGAGTTCTTGACATCAAATCTGGGAGAATATATAATTCAATTCGAGGAATTACTTATGGATATACCTAATAGTAATTTAGAATATTTTTTTCCTTCTATCTAATTGATAAATATCTTCTATATAAGAAGCAATGGGTATTATTATAAATGTAGTAATAATATTGTGCATCTGTGCTACATCATTCGTAGCTCAGTTTGTGGGAAGTTTATCCAGTACTAATGTACCGTTGTCCAGGGGACGCCCGAATGTACTGATAGTACATCCTTTCCTGGATGGTCTTTCCATGTCCCGATAAGATGAGGTAATGTATGATATTGAGTATGAGGGTGATATTGAGTATGAGGGTGTGGAAACATTTAATCCTAACCTAAGCCTAATTAACCAAGCTTGGTGACCATTGGGGTAATTCCCCTTTCAGTAAAATATCCAAGCTACAGACGGGAATCTAACCCAAGACTCCTAGGCTCGCAGCAAGTAGCACCGACCAGAGTTAGAGAGAGAGAGAGAGAGAGTGAAAATCATCCTCAGTACACCCGGATGGAATTAGAACGCTGAATTCTCCATCATAGGAAGTCTTGTCTATTAAGAAAGTGATGCCTTGGGTCAGACTTGTCTAACTGGTGGCCGTGGGCCACATGCGGCCCTTAGCAACATATTTTGTGGCCAGAGAAGCATTATAAAATATTTTTTTAAATGTAAGGCCATCCAGGATATACTTAAACATGATCAGACCTAAATTGTATAAAATGTGTTATAATATTTATTGTACTGTGCTCTATATCAATTATTATAATACTTTTACTGTAATGTTAGTTGAGAATATCATTTGGATGGACAGGGTGACAAATGAACAAGTCCTATAAAGAGTGGGTGGGAAGAGAACCGTTTTGGATGTGATTCTTCGGCACAAAGCCTCCTTAGGAGGAACTGTCTTCTGTACGCCGTCTTAGAATTAAAGGTTGAGGGAAACAGGAGCTTAGGAAGGAGGAGGATTCAAGTATTGGATGATTTAAAGGAAAAAAAGAAAAATCTGGGAATTGAAGGACGAGGCAAAGGACAAGGAAGATTAATGGTCTAAGTTCACTGACAAAAGGAATGGCCCTGTCGTAAGACAGAACACCAAATAATAATAATATCATGTAACATTCATCTGTTTAATTTATCTAAAAATTGAAAATACCGTACATTGAAGAAAGAGAGTTCTTGAGATCCAATTAAAATTGCTCACGAATGATTGTTTTTATACTCATAACTCGTTTTAAATATCTATCAATCTTTTTAATTAAGTCTTAGTTCAAATCATTTATAAATATAATTATACTAATGAATTAGATTAGTTAAAAGATTAAAAGCAATTAATCTCAAATCAACCAAACTTTCTTAGTAAAAAATCTATTGATTTTCTATTTAAGAGTAGCAACTAAAAATAATAATGTTGACACTGTATAGTTCTAATTTCAAAACACTGTGTCGGAATATAAAATGAGACCCTATGCTAACTTCAAGTTGGTCAGCCCTGCCCTAAGATCATGCGCCCAGCGAAGCTACTATATAAGAAATTAAAGTGTCTCTTGCAGAGGAGCGGAGGGAATTTATCAAAGACTACTTATTTGAAAACGATGACTATAAATTAGATTTAAATTATAATCTTTATAAAAATCAATATCAAGTAGAGGGCGTATCACTTTTACAACCTCTTTCAAATGTTCCAAATTGAATTCTAGAGCGATTTTTATGGAAACAAGTATACTCGTAAAATATAAATAGAACCAATACAAAAGTTATTGAATTTTCTTTTGGGAACGAAACTCATTTACATAGTTCCCGGAAGTTTTCAAATAAAAGCAGTCCAGAGAAGCAATAAGGATGTTATATTATACTGTCCATAAATTACGTAATTCATTACATTTCATCTTGATTGTAAGAAACGGAAATAGTTTTAATACATTAGGACGTTGACTTAGGCTCGGGATGTATTCGAATCACGACTTACAAACTGAAATAGTCTAAGGAAGTAAATTTTTCTAATTTTTTTGCCATTATGTATTATCATACGTTTGGGCTATAAGCATAAATAGTTCATTCGCTTTTGGAGGAATGGTGGCTGACAGCTATCGGAAACTACCAGAATTACTCTGAAAAACTATATGCCAATTATTTATTGTTAATAATATTTAGCACCACGTCTTACTACCCGTTCGGTTTATACGCTTTAAGTACTAATTACTCTAATGGATTAGGACTTGGGAAGGTTGGTTTAGAGGAAGTGAGCCCACATTTGCGTGAAGGGAGAGTGGAAAAACATTTAGGAAAAGACCACCCTCAGTTCACCCGACCGAGATTCGAACCTCGATCTCCCCGTTCTCAGCAGCCGAGCTTCAACACGACGAGCGCGTTAGCCAACTACGCCACAGAGGCGGGTTATTTATTGTTACTTTTGGCAGTCAAAAATTTAACAGCAAGCTATTTGTTTTCTATTAGATTCTTCTTTTAAGAGTATTTACCAGCTTCTGTTAAATGTCAGCTACCACCACTCCTATGGTGAATGGACTCTACTAATTATGCTAATGTTTTAAGGTTTGCGAAGTCTAGATTTATAATAAAAGTTCCCACTTTTTTTCGTGGAGATAGTGTAGTAAATCTATTCTTATGGCTATATTAATAATGTGTGTGTGGGGGGGGGGGGT